>JBAMCL010000464.1:0-165000 GCA_037075165.1 Hirtodrosophila histrioides | reverse complement strand
AGAATTCCCATTCGAATAACGAAGCATTTGTGCACCCGCGTCTTGCACTCAGAAATGGAAATGGAAGCGGGCTAGCACCCGCAGATAAATGTGTTTTGCCAACAAAATAACAGAGCCTAAGCCGAGATATCATTTCCGTGCAAATGATATGTAATCGCATTTTCTATTGTTATTACATACATTTAAATATACTCTGAGCCACTTTGTAACTTTAGTTAAAAATAGTAGCTCATTGTAATGCCCAAGTGCAACTATGAGTAAATATACGAGTATAAGTAAATACCTGCATTTAAAATAAATATAAAGATTAACTGACATAAATGCAAATTTCTAGCAATTACTAAAATTACACTAGTTATCATTTTTCATACTGATTTAGCCTTAATAATAATATAAACAGTTTCTATGGATTGATCTCGTTATATGCCGTCTTTTATGGAAGAATGGTGACAATTTCCACTAATAGTAAAGCTCTTAATAAATATTTAAATAATTTTAAAATAATGTGCTGATACTTTCAAAAACTGTTCGAGTCTCTTACAATTATAAAAGCAAATAAAGTAATTTTATTTCAACAATTTTTATTTTGCTAAAATGTTGTCAGTTTTATAAATTTGCATGAAATGCAACCAGATTTAGCAGATGGGTTTAAAGTTATTATAATATTGTTAAAAGAACTTTTAAAATTTTATTTAAGCTAAGTTATTTTGCTATAAACAGAGTCTCTGTGCTGCACACTGCATTTCAAACTTGGCGCCAAGCAACTTGCAGCTGGTCGTTTGAGGCACTGCCAGCCATTAAAATATAAACAGTGTGGCAGCACTACATGCATGCTGTGCAACACTATTAACGCTCAGTGTGGCAACATTGCGTACGACTGTTACAGAATAACAGCCGGCTGTTAACGGTATGTTGCTGTTGTTGCTGCCGGGCAAACAATACCAATACCAACGCCGACAACGCCGACGCTGACGCCAACGCAGGCTGAGAAAGCTTTGGCCAAGCGTTGCTTGCTGCTGCTGCTGGCTGTTTCAGCATTGCAACATCAGCTTTAGTCGTTGTTCATTTTCTAACGGTAACGGGTTTGCTGCGCTCTGTTCAAGCCAAAGCTTGCGTCGCCGTCGCTGCCGCCGCTTTCTGCTACACAAACAATAATAATAAAAAAAGCGCTAGACGAAATAATAATAGTTGTTAATTGGCTTCCAATGTCGCTGTAGCCGACTATTGTTCTTGATATTTCCGGTGTGTGCATATCATTATAAAACCTGAAAAGTTTAGCAATTCAAAAATAGCGATAACGCTGAGTGTAATAAAATAAATACAAATTTACAGCAAAAATCCTAAATACACACACATACACACATCGGCACGTATCGTGTTGTGATTGTGTGAGTGTGTGTATTGAAATGCTTCAGTGCAGCAACTCTTAGCGCATGCGCCGTCGCCATCGAAAGTCGCTGCCAAGTTTTGTATTAATTGTTTTTCGTTGAGCCAAAAAGCATTTGAAATTACAAAAACACTGAGACCTGAGACGGTATGTAGGGGCGGGCATGTTTTGTTTATTAATTTACAAGCATTTTTAGGCTAAGCTTTGCCAAAGCGCGACGCTGATTTCGTTGCCCGCAGTCAGCTGCACCGATGTCATCAGAGCCGTTTGTTTGGTTTGCCCCGCACCGCTATAACAACCACCACCCACAGCCACACATACAACCAGCCAAACGAGCCGCACTTATACCCGGCTCCCCTTTTACACCATACTCCAATACCACCTACACCCGCACATTTACTACGCGCGCTTGCCGAAAAGCTTTTTCCAGTTGTGCTCTGCGGCGTCGTCTACCATTAGCGTAAGCTTTTTCTTTCATTCAAGTTGTTGGAGCGTCGTCGTCGTCGTTGCCGCCGCTGTCGACGTCGCAGTCGCCTCGTTATGTTGCGTGAAAGTTAATTCCGTTTACTATCGGCATTCATCAACATCATCAGCGGCGTTGGCGTTGCCACTTTGCAATATACTCCCCCCCCCCCCCTGCACCAACCACTTTGCCCATCACAAAGCCCTGTCCTTCGCCCAGCGTCTTGCCGGCTTTTGCGTTAAGCATTTAAGTCATAATTGACATGCATTTGGCGATATATGTTGACAGATAACTGTTATTTCTCCTCTCAGCGCTAAGGACTTGGAGCAGCCTTGCCATTTTCCGTTATGAGAGCTAAGTCCTTGCAACGATGATTATTTTAATGATTATAAGAATTAAGTCCCTACTAAAAGCTTAGAAATGGCTGTAAAAATAAAGAAATGTTTGTCTTAACATGCTGAAGAATTTTAATAGATTCGCTTAATTAAATCAGAGTTCTTTGTCAAAATAATCTAATCTTATTCCCCATCTCTGAATTGCCCTTGTATATTCAGGCTATTAATAAAATAAAAATGGTGCGAGATTCGGTAGACATACATATGTCCTTGCAGAAAAGTATTCCACAGAAAAATTGTATTTTCAATGATGATCCAGTCGACAAATTATGGTAATGTAAAGTATAAAGTATGTTTAAATATATTTAAGCTCACAATTGCTGAGTTTGGTAGGATATATACTATCTGTAACATCGAACACACATTTTTGCATATTGACTTAATTTTAGACCAATCAATTCTGTGCATAGCTATATATTAAAGTAAGCCGACCCAGCCGGTTCCGATATATATACTGCCTGAAGCCAGAACAAGCATCTTTGTTAACAATGCAATCTCTAACTGAGAAAATTCAATTTAAATTCACATTATCCAATTGAATTGCCGTGCTAAACTGCAATGATAACAAGTACATAGATGTACTAGAATTGTAATACTTTAATCCTCAGTAATTGCAATTCTTAACTATTTAGTATAAGCACTTGCTTTTCAATAACTAAACCAACCTCGAAGAGCATCTGCAATTCTGAGGTCGTTTTCAAATGCAGCGTGTAAATTACATCTGAAAAGACATAATCCGCTTTTTGGCTTAGCATTTTATGCGAGACAAAAAAACCCAAATTGCGCCCAACTTAATCAGAGCGACGTGCAATTACTTGCATTAGGGAATGAGAATGAAAATGCGAATGCGAATGGGATTGGGAATGGAAATGGGAATGAGAACTTTGTGCTCATTCGCCTCATTCAGTTAGCTCTTGTAATTGCGTCCGTCTCCCGTCCGTGTTCTTGCACCTTTTGTCATCAGGGCTTTTAACAACGGGGCTCAACGAAGCCGAGCACAGCACGAAAGATATCGCACTTAAATTGCACTTAATGAAGCTGCATCATCACATTTTGCATTTCACGTAGTCAGTCTCCCTCTCGCTGTCTCTCTCCCTCTCTGTCTCTATCTCTCTCTTGCAGTTCAGAGTAGAGGTGGACCGTGTCGTGTTTTGTTTTGCGACACGAACACGCACGACCCAACACGGCGTGAAAGCATAACGATATAATCCAATGATATAATATCATATAAATATAAAATATACATAAATGTACGATCTGTACTAAATGAATAATATCTTCTAGTATTTTCTGGTAACAATTGTTTTTGTTCTTAACTTTTGAAATGATGAGCAACTATACGAATTCATAGTACACATCTAACCTAAAATATATAACGAACCCTAAATAAATATAAGTATGTTTTTACTGAAAAGTTTAAAAAAGATTGTGTTATATATTTCCTGACAACAAACTCTGACATAACTTATCATTGAGTCGAGAGAATCATGTAATTATTTATACATAACTTCATTTTAGATTTATTTTCATTTAATTTCTGAATATTCCGATCAATCTATCAACTATAAAAAATATATAGAAAATAAGCTGTCTTTAACATTTAATTCAAACTGAAGAATAAAGGCATCAGTTTTTTCAAAACTGAATTATTTATAAACATTTTGAGAATAGTTACCCAGGGTTATCCGCTTTTGATGACCGTATCAAAGAATAATGAAGAGTTTGCCTCAAACTGAAAGAATTATATATTTAATAGTACTTGTGTTAAAATATGTATGTTCTTTACCTCCATCAAAAATGTCGGGTCGTGTATTTAAAGAGCTGAGAAGATTGAGCACAGGCTCTTCTCTAGTACGGAATACGTGAGCAGACTCTTGACTTTTGTGTAACAATGGCAGGCACTTGCATTCAACAGACAAATGAGTGGAAATTATGCCAAGACACTGGCAATTAATAAGTGGAAAAGGCGACGCCGTTGTTGCCACCTGCCTCTAAGAGATTACAAACGAGCGGGCTCAAAGCCGCACAGTCCCAACTCGCCGCATTTGCCTCATTTGCCTGATTTGCATTCTGGCATTTCGGACGGACCGGGCCGGGCCGGGGTGGTGCGGTGCGGAGCCTCGAGTGTTTGCCAGCGGCAATACATAATAATCCCAACATAGCCACAATCAGCACTTGGTAATTGTTATGGGCCAGGTCTCCATTGTGCCATGCGAATATGCAACTAATATACATAAACAGACACGCAAGCTGGGCGCTGGAATTAGGCACAGGCCAAAACACTCACACACACGACATACACACGCACACACACGACAATCAATATAAACGCATTTTCATAATTAATCAATGCTGAATAATTTGTCAGGTCGGGTCGGGTTCGGTATGTTGACACGGGCAGTTGGTGGCAAGGCCTGGGGAAAGTCGAGGTGTGCGCGCGTGTTGTGTGGGTGTGCGGGTGTGCTAATAAGCAAATCTCAGAGGTTTGTTTTTGGCTTTTATCGGTCGCCGTGGCGGCTTTGTGGTTGCCCACATAACATATCAATATGAAAACACACAGGAACGGATTTGTTTGGTGGGCAGACAACAAGCCCTGTTTAGACTAGGCAAGACGAATGCGATTTTCCTATGAAATACAAAATCTGTTGGACAGGTCACCATCAAAAAGTTTGTCAAGCTTGATTTCTGAATTAAGAATACTGAAATCGGAACTAATTCTAAATAACCCCAAATTATATGCCGACAATTCGACATTAAAATCTATGGCTCATTCATATTTATAAATATATAAGATCGTGGTCACTTTAAGACTAAGTAAACAATTTAATATCTTAATTATAAAATAAATACAATTATTTCAATGATTTTAGCGTCATTTTAAATGTTGCCTATCCTTATAATTGCGGAATCTAAATCATTTAAAAATTAGACTAGCTGAAGCGGGTTGTCGATTAAATGAGATTCAGAACGCTTTTGTTTCGTCAAATGCAGTTGAATTTTAACAGTCTGCTGTAAATAGTTTATTTAAATTCTTTTCAACTCAAACGTTTTTTAATGGCGAAATTAATATTGCTATATTACGCTATCTTAAAACTTTACCTACTATAGTTATTTTCAATATCAATGAAAACAGAACTTGCATGAAATCAACTTAAATTGCAACTATTATAAGTAGTTAATAACTCATTTAAAGAGAATCATTAAATTTGCCTAGTCTGAACAGAATTTGGCCGTTATTGACATAAGAGCAGGTCTCGCATTACAATAACACGAGCTACAACAACTAAATGACTAAAGCATCATGCCAACTAAATTTTCCAACTGCTCGCACACTCCACCCCTCTCAGTGTGTGTGTGTGTGTGTGTGTGTGGGGGGGTTTGTGGTAGTAAATTCTGCGCATTATGTGTATTTAAAGATCATTAGTGCACAATTTATACTTATGTATATGCCATACATATGTATGTATGTATATATAGATGTTTTATATACATACATATCGATTTCCACCAGTTGAGCGGGCTCAGAGCTTAATGCCAACGTTGACGCCAACGAGGCATTGTTAAGAATGATTAAGAGGCTCACCGCACGGATTGCCGGCACTGGCGGTGGCAGGGATTGGACATGGACACAGGGGAGCGGAGAGCGGGGAGCCCGCACTCGCAATCGCGCCCCTACACCCTCGCGTACTCCCACTGAAACGACCACTGCGAAAGGATGGTGGCAAGTGGTGTCAAGGCCACGCGTCAGCGTCAGGACATGTGTGTGCAGCATGTTTATAGGTGTGAGTGTGTGTGTGTGCGTGTGTTATAATCGAAATAATATGCGACACGGACTCTACTTATAAATGACCTGCAGAATGTAAGGGTGTACTTGACTATAGGAAACACAGTCCCCGAATACTGTTACTGTTGTGGCTGATAGAAGGCCAAAAGGCAGTCAAAGGTCAACACATAATTAAGTTTCTAGTTTAAGAACTCTAAGATTGGTGTGGTGTGGTGTGTTGTGTACACATTTTCTTAGTAATAATATTTCCTTTTATAATATCCTAGAGGTCGCTAAAATATTATTTATGTAAGCGAGATTCTTTGAAATACATAGTTTATTAATCAAATAACATGGTTTGAGTATATTAGGTAAAGTCAAGTTGCGGCATTCGAAGCGTTCGTTGTGGGAAATTTCAGTAGAAGGATCATAAGGCTTTAGCCTGAACTCGACAAGTGAATAACATAGAAACATGCATCAGTTCGCAATGTAATATTATTGTCTGATTATTGCCCCATTTGCCCCAGTGGACATACTCAATCGAGATCTTATCTGTGTGTCTAATATGAGGCAATTTCATTTTTATAGTTTGAATGTTACATGCGAGTGCATAAAGTCAATTGAACCGTTTTATCAAGGGAGCAGATTACAAACGGAACAGGAAAAATGTTTGCCAAGGTTGGCATCAAATTAATGGTAGAAAGCGGTCCATGTTGTTGCTTGCCGCATGCAGACAAGACTGTAGTAAAATGGCACACATACACATACACATATACATTCACACAAATACACCCACACGCTGCTGGATAAATTCCGCGAATGCTCGCGGCTGGAGCAGCAAAGGAGCAGCCCATAAATATTTTTCGAAATAAATTCTCGTTTACAAATTATGATTTTATGACTTTTTGATGGCGCAGCCACAAAACTCCCCACACACTTCTTGCACACACATACACACAAATAAATGTATATATATATATATATATATAATACATATATTTATATATACATAAGTATAATACAAGAGCAGCTGCAGAATTGGCGGTTTGGGGCAAAGTGTCGAGTAAAAACACTCCAAGGCAAACGCTTGTGTATTTATTGCCACCTCACCTCTCTGTTCGTTATATACACATACTATATACATACACACATGTATATATCGATACAAAAACTCTTTTATGTTACACACACTTTACATATTTTTAAAAAATTGGCACAAAAAACAAAGCGTCCCAAAGAAAAACTTTCAAACAAAACCAAATATAACAGCAATAAAAAAAAAGAAAAAAAAAACACATTTTACAAAAAAGCGCGCATAAAAATTTCGAGTTGAATGCAACTTGCATGCTGTGTGTGTGTGTTTTTGTGTTTGCTGCAGCAGCTGCAGCAGCTGCTGCCATTTCCCAGGCTTTTCCAATTCTTTTTCGCTGCCTACTTTTCGGGGCGCATAATTTATGACCGCCCAGCATTAAATTAGCCAAAGCGCAGCATGAAAAATGGTCCCACAGACGGCAGACGGCGACAAGCGACGTCCGGCGCTTATTAGGCACCTAAAAAAACGACAAAAACAACAACAACAAAAAATCGAAAAAAGGGTAAATAGACCCCGACTAAAATTGCCAGGGCGGCTACCCCAGAGATGAAGAGGGGGCAGCGTGTGGAGCACATAGTACTTCCCGCAAGCTATTAATATTTCGGTTTGATTTTTGGATTGTTGCACGGACCTCGTCTAATTAGTCACAGCGCGTTGGTTATTTGGTTTGGTTGGTGGGTGGTTGGGCTACCAGGATACATGGAAATGGAAGGATGGTCGGCTAACTGGCTACTTGTCAAGCATAAAGTGGGAACAGTGCTGGCCAACGAGAGTTCTTGTAGAAATATTAAACGGAATTTATATAAGTCTTAGCCCCAAGTCTTCTGTTAGATCAATCTTTAAAATGCTGAGTGTTTTGAATTGTTTCTGAGATTGAACATTTATTCCAAGTCCGAATTAATAACCGTTTTAATCTATCCTACGTTAACTTTCGATCGTTTTGTGACTAGATTCTATGAGTCCCTAAAGAATATCCATCAAAATCGAAGCAGAGGGTATTAAACTTTTGTCTCGGAATGCATAATGCGTTGAAGTAGATTCAACAAAGTATATATATTCTGAATCACCATCAATAGCCGTGTCGATGTGCCCTGCGCTGTCTCTCAGTTTTAAAGCTATCGTGATGAAACTTGGTACAATTCCTTCTTTTTGCTGCAGGCAGTACATATGTCGAACCACTATAACATATAGCTGCGATAGGAATGGTTGGTCGACAATTATGTTTTTGTATGAAAAACTTCTTTGCTTAGAAATTTATCCTTACCAAATTCACGCAAACTGAGTTTATACAATCTGACGAAGTTTGTTCAAAATCGGACCACTATATCACATAGCTGCCATAGGATTGGCTAAAAAATGAGTTTTTTATGAAAAACTTTTTGTTTACACAAATACTAGCTGGTAAATCTCCAGTCTTGCCCGCGAAATATTTAGATTAAAAGGCATTTTGTTGAATATGACTACTTTTGTCAGTAAGAAATACACAAAAATAGTGCACCACGATTTTCCCGCCCGTGAGGTAGTTTTTCCAACTTTTTTGAGCGTCACTCCTGTTATGCCTTTGTGTAGAACCTTGAAAATGAGATTTAAGCCAATCATGAAAACAAAAATGCCGAATGCGAAAGTCTTGCACCAATTTTCCGACCGTGGGGGTGAATGTTCAAAAATTGGTAAGACACGTGTCGAAATATTTAATGAGTAGAGCTTTGAAAATGAGTTTGAGCAAGATTGGACTAAAATTAGACTTTCGCCCATACAATGAAGTATGTGTCAAATGATTTTTCCTATAGATTTGAAAATGAGCTTGAAGCCGATTGATTGGTAAGCAGACAAGTTTCATAGAATAGTTTTCCGCGATTTTCCACGCCTGTGGTTGGAATTTTTCAAAACTCTGAAAATTTCAGCATCTTAGCTTTTACGGTCTGGGCTGTCAGTCAGTCACCAATCTGGACAAACTCTTTTATATGTATAAATTACATCCAAACTAAGTGAGAGTTTTACTATAATTCATAACGATACCTACAGTTTTATCAAAATCGGACCACATAGCTTCCATTGGAACAATCAGACGAAAATTGAGTTTTGTATAAAAAGTATTGCTGCACTTCGGCACTCCGAAGATAGGCGTTCCATCTCGTTTACTGATGAATTTGAAAATGAAATTACGGGCCTGTTCCAAACTCTACTTTTCAATCAGTTTCACAGCAAAAAGCAAATTTTACATAATCTCACCTTAAACATAGAAACATTTGAAGCCGTTTGCATCTAGAGAACTAGGCTGCGTAGTTTTCTTTTTTTAAAATGCCATTCTTATTGTTATAAAAATAAGGTAATAAATTTTGGACCCAAATTGGTAGTGATTACAGAATGTCAAGGACTGTACAATATGGAATGGCTAGTTTTCTTATAGACCCTTTGGACTTTATTTTTGATTCATTGGACCGATTTATCAAACTGCCCTTGTTTAAACACATGAGTCTCTCCAGTCTGCGAGTGTGCGTGTGTATTTTGCTATTTGTTTGTGTTTACTTACAATTATGAGTGTGTTGTCATCTTCGTCGTCGGCTTCAGTTCCTCCGGCCTTCGTCATCTTACCCGTCTACCATATACCATAAACCATCTTCCGTCTTCATCTTCCTGCAGTCTCAAGCATTCGCATTCGCACACTTGGCGCTTTTCAGAAACTTTTTGCCAGCCTTGCCTGAAGGCTTGAGGCAGGAGCAGGAGCAGGAGTAGAAGCAGAAGCAAAGGCAGAGGCGGTGGCAGCGCCGAGAAGTATGCAGCATTGCAATAATAATTACAAATGTTGCACAATAAATTGCAAAGTAAACAGACTCTGGCGACGTCAGCGTCGACGGTGGCAGAGTTAGAGGCAGAGTGGCAAAATTACTTCCTGTTCAAGCGTCAACGGAAATGTACATACAAATGCTCGACACACACACATACAGAGGAAATGAAAGAAGGAGATGTCTGCTTGGCAAAGGGGCACAGGGGAACACTCACTTGTCAAAAACAAAATCAGACAAAAACTTCTCCTGCCCCCGCGCGGCAGCGACAAGATGCGTAATTGCAGCTGCTGCCGACTGTTGCTGTGAAAGGATATAAAATGCGATGGATGCACAGGATGCGAAGGATGCGCACAATTCGCTGCATTTGCATTTCGTCTCATTTCGGTCTTGTTCTACTTCTTCTTCTCTGTGTATGTATGTGTGTGTGTGTGTGTGTATGCGTAATGCAATAAATCTTGGACAGCAAAACAATGACAAATGTTGTGGCATGCTGTCCAAATTTGCGGTTGCCTTGCGGACACATAATTTGAAAACCGCTAACCCCAAATGTTTCCACCTCTGACAACTGCCTGTCCGACTGAATATTGTACAGACAAATGCTTTCTGAGCTACCTAACAGCCAGAGCAGGAACTGAAGGTGTCAATGAGCTACAAGTATGTTTCCCACATTGATGTAGAATCCAGCTGTGTGGTGAATTGTTGGGGAGAGTAAGAATCAAACCATAGAATAGTGAACAGGCTAAACAGTTAACAGAGTTGGGTTAGATATCGCCATATAAAGATATTATAGTAAAATATCGGACCCTGAAGTGGATCAACAAGCGTTAGGAAAATCACAATAAATTATATATTTTAATGTTAATTTAAAAACGTCTTTGTAATAAGAAATGTAAGAAAAAATCAAAATTAATACCAATCTCCAAATCTCTTGTTAAGTATTAAAACAGTTATGCTATGGACTTCAAATTGTTTAAAGCTATGTACATTCCATGGCACCTAAATTGTGCTACTTTGAATCAACTTAAGACATAAGTTCATGTTTTCGACATAATCGAAGTAGTTTTTTAAATCGTACCAGGCCTTGGAATAGGCTAGGCCAAATTCAATAGAGGTTAGTAAGCGCTGCAATGAAATTCGACAACGTTCTCTCTGGTGACAATAAAAATAAAAAGTTAACAAAATAGACAACAATTTTTTCCGTTCATCTACAGGCTGATGTTGTACTCCTTCAGTGCCAGCAGTGATTTATTATTATTGGCACCCTCCATGCCCGCCTGCCTGTCACCTGATTGCAGTACACACACCATGCTTATTACCCGATCAATGAATGAGAACTTGCCGTGTATCCTAGTGCTGCCCAAGGGACGCAGGACAATTTGGAACGTTTTGGAATGCGAGCGGGTTTCATTCGAATCGTCTGATGTCTGCCCAGATGTCCGAGCCGCGTTGCCGAGTTATATAAGCTTAAGTACCTCTTCGACGCTGTCCCCCAAGACTGGAATTTGATCTTAATTTCGATTGTTTCTCAAAATTGTATGTTTGTTGAGAGCTACTTTATAAAAGAATCTTTCATTTTAAAGATGTTTTTCAAAATTAACAATTAAATCAATTGCAACAAGTATGAAGGTTATATTTCATTATTTGTGGAATCGGAAGGGGGTTCGATCTCGACACTTGAGAATCAGACCGTATGTGTACCATGTTGGGTTGCTTACAAACCCAATATGAGGTCTTGATTATTAATATTTATGTAACATCAACTAGGTATTTTATATGTATGCAATGTATGAACTTCATAGTAATCAAATCCCTTATTTGTGCACTGTTTCCAGCTAGCACTGGCGCTGCAATGTAGAGTACACTGTGTGGCAAACACAGTAAGCTAGCGACATGGTGGAATCCTCCAGCTTGGGGCGTGCCCCGCCAGCGGCGCAGCAGCCCATACCACAGCAGCTTTCGTCGTCGCCGTCGGGAATGCGTTGTGGCAATTTGGAGACGCGCGTGCGCGGCTCCTGGTATCGAGTGATGGTAACGCTCGAGACGGACTTCTTGGCGATTAGTCTAGATGAGTCCTGCGAGTCGTCGCCACATGCCAGCGACGGGCAATCCACAACCCTGAATGGCACGCTGGGGTAAGTAGCAGACAGATTGGCAGCTAAGAACAGCCAGTTTCAATGGAATTAATCTTGATCTGGGTTCTTGCAGAAGCAATCACAGCGGAGGAGCTGGCACCGGTCAGAACGGCACCCTGCCCAGCTCAGCCTCGCTCCAGGGCATGGTTGTTCAGGATACCGAACTGGATGGCACTGGGAGCACTGGTAACAACGACAACGGTGATCTTTGCCTGAACAACAACAACAACGCTGACGCCGTTGGCCTGGACATGTGCGATGTACCTGATCATGTGGCCAATCAGAAGCGCCAGGTGCGGATTATCAAGTCCGACAACAACGGCCTGGGCATATCCATAAAAGGCGGTCGCGAGAATCGCATGCCCATACTCATCTCAAAGATCTTTCGAGGTATGGCCGCCGACCAGGCCAAGGGTCTCTATGTGGGCGATGCCATTCTCACGGTGAACGGCGAGGAGCTGCGCGATGCCACCCACGATGAGGCAGTGCGTGCTCTGAAGCGTGCCGGTCGTGTGGTCGATCTGGAAGGTAGGTACACCGCACCGCCCCGCCCTTATGCAACAACCACTGCACATCCTTAGCCATGTCAAATGCTGACATTGTTATTTGCCCAAAGCATTTGCTCACTGGCTGCACAGAGATAGAGGTAAGGCGAGGTGGAGAGTGCTGAAAAAGTGCCATTGAGCGAGTCAAACTAACAAGGAAACTATTTGCAAAGTCGGGGGATTGGGAAAAGCTCCTGCATACAGTGCAATAAATTGTTTTGAAATTAAGAGTAGCTGGTTGAATTTTAGAAAAGATAGCTACAAAGGAAATGCGGGACTTAACTTAGCTTAAATTTAAATTATTGCTTAGTTTCAAGTTCTGTTCTTTTAGATTAAGTACTTCTATAGAGGTTCCACACGGACAAAAAACAGACGGAAAAGAAGACACTATTTTATTTATTTACGAAGGTAAACAGTGCTACTTCGAACAAAAAAAGAATATATAATTTAATACATAGATTTATGGAAACAATTTTAAAAGGCTACACGAAATAACATTTGCATACAATAAATTTTTAACAATTTCTTATATCAATAGCTTAAAGAAAACAATTTTTTGTTTTCAAATTACATATTCAAATTTTATTTGAAAAATAAGTATATAATCATTTTTAAAATTTGAAAAAAAAATTTGCTTTCCTCAGTAATAATAGAAATTTCGTCATTTGTCATACTCACACTAGATCAAGAGTATCCTGGGGAAAATCTACTGATTTAAGGTCAGGAAATTGTCTGGTTGTCTTATAAGCTGAACTGGTTATAGTTCTCTCCCATTCAACAGCTATTTCAATAGAATAATAGAGTAATAGAACAAAGTAATTTAATTTTAATATCAAGCAGTTGAAGGATGGGTTTCAATTTAAGACAAACTCACAAGTTCCTTTAGCAGTAGAAGGTCCTTTTCTCTCAGTGTAGCTGGAACGGTGCATACGTGGGATTAGTCAGCGCAACATACGAGTTACTGCCGTTTGATGCTGTTGCTCTTGTTGTTGTTGCCGATGCTATTGTTGCTGCAGCTGTGTACTGTTATAAATCCCCCAAACCAACAGGCCTCCCCCCTCAGTACGCCCCCTTGCCTGTTGACTCTTAGCTGTTGACTGGCGTTAGTTGCGCTGGTTTGTTGGTTGGTCGTCGGGTTCGTTGGTTCGTTGGTTTGTTTGCTTGCCTTGGCTTGGCAATGAGTAATGAGAAAAGTTTTCTTTCCATTTGATCAAATGGCCCCAAAATACATACAACATAGTTGCTATGCCATTGGGGCGGCATGGTTGTGGGCGTGTCGCGCCAGTTGCCACTGCAGTGCGAATTGAAATGAATGCTACGCACTACATTTTCATCTGCCGAAGTGGAAGGTGGCGCTGTGAATGGAATAGAAATTCAGCATGCTAACAAACGTGCAACAAAACTAGGATGCTCTCAAAAAAACTTAGTAGAATAGAATCTTTAATCCAATTTCAAAGTTGAAGAATGAAACTCAAATATGGAAACACCTAAAACCTTTCAATGTATTCGGGACTATGTTATAAAGACTTATGAGTCTGTGGAATGTCTGGAATGTCATCAAAAGTTCCTTCTAACTTTGGGATCAAACAATGTTAACAACAAATTCTATAATAGAGAATTCCTTTTATTTACGATCTTCTAGTTTCTTAAAAAAACGCTCATGCCTTGAAAATGCATTAAATTTCTGCATGTTCAGACTCTTTACTGCATGTTTATAGAACAGGAAGCAAGTAGTCTTTAAAATATCATATAACTGTTTAAATCACAATTTTTAAGTCTGCTTGGATTCAGAAGAATATTTCAATATAAAATTGGGAAAGACATAGAGGAGTAATAGTTATACTAAGTAAATTACTCATGATATGTTTCAATACTCTGTTTTCTTTTAAATCGTAAAAACTCCTTCCACAAGTTGAGGTCAAGTATATAGAAATGGCAATAAGGATCAATTAGGCAATGAACATAGAAGGAGATGTGGCAGGGACGGGAGCTGAAAGTTATAGCCAAACAGTACGCATGAACCATGCAAAGCAGCCATAGAAGGCAATTTAGCTGCAACAACTTCCTGCTGTGCAAATACGCTCTACAGATTGCCTTTGATGCAAGTCAATTCCATTTCCGGTGCAGCTGCTGGCAGCTGTGGACAGTGGACAGTGAACCACAGCTGGAGACGGCGAACAAACAAATGCTTAAATGATGTTTAAAGTATTTAATACCAAAGCTATTTCGATTGTCAGGTAGTTTCAGTTTTGTTTGGTTTAGATGCGGCGCAGACGCTCGCTGCGTAGACGTTGACGTCCCAGTTGCTGTTTGGGCTGCTCCACGGCTAAGATGAGGCGTCCAAACTGGGCATTGGCGGCGTTGAGGGGCAGCAGGATTAGGCGACCGCTGGCTAAGCTCAGGGCAGCATCGTTCAGCTCTTGTTCCGCCTCCTCGACCAGCTCCACCTGTGACTCCTCCACTTCGAGTTCGTTGTCGGGTTCCTCGAGTTCTGGTGCGCCGTAGCTGTTGGCGGGCGTATTGGGTGCACCGTAGGTGGTGGCTGGTGTTGCAGCCGCCTTGAGGGCCACCTCAGTAGGCGGCAGCTCCTCATCGTTGTCTAGCGGTGTCTCGGCCTGGCCCAAGGCAGGCAAATCAGCAACAGGCTGCTGCTCAGCAGCAGGGCCATCAATGGCAACAGCGGCAAAATCCTCCACAGCCTCGCGTACGGGTGGCTGAAAGTCCCGAGCGGGCACCTGGGCTACCACTTCAACAGTGTCCTCCGGATTCGACTCTGATTGTTCGGGTGGACCGTAAGTGTTGGCCGGAGTGCGCGCATTAGCTTCCACATCCGTCTGCTGCTGCTGCTCCACATCCGTCTGCTGCAGCTCCGTGTTCAACTCCACCTCCAACTCGGTTGTGCTTTGGGTTTCCGTGCTGCCAAAGTCTTCCACAGCATTGGTGGAAGTGGCTGTTGTGGTGGTGGCCAAAGGCTCCTCTTGCTTGGGTTGTCGCTCGCTAGGCAATTCGAAGGCTATTCTGGGTCGGAAGCCAGCTGCCGGATATGGCGTGCTTGCCTGCACCACCTGACGCTGGCTCTTCAATTGGCGACGTTGCGGCATTGCTGAGCTGGACACAGCCAGCAGCAGCATCAGGACTAATCCGGTAAATGTCTTCATGTTGTTCGTTTAGCGATTGTTAACGGTATGTGACTGGCTGCTGTGGGTGCACTCGCTTTTATAGCGCATTTCACAGCGGGGGATTCTACATCAGAATTCAGTAACGGTCGCAAGGTCACCTGAGCTTATTTTTTCGGCTATGATAACGATAACTCTTGCCCGGCCAATGCAAATGGGACACGAGTCGCAATATTTGCGCATTTAAAAACGTATTGAAGCCCATCAAAGCAGCCATCAAGCTCAATGTTAACGCCGCTTTAATATAAAACAACCTCAACCCCGCCCAACGTCCCACATCGACATCCACGTCCACGTCCGTTTCCATGCCCATGACGGCTTCATAGTCGTCATCGTCATCGTTTTGTCAACGTGCCTCGCATGCTACGCAGCTGACGCCCCCCCGCACATGTCGTTGATCCATTTCGCCAAAGTTTTGTCGGCCACAAATTAAGAGCGAATAAATTCCCAAAACTAGCCAAATTTAAGCGTGCCGCATCTGGAATGCTCTAACTATTAACACTATCTTTTGCATTAAATGCTTAAACTAGTGCTAAATCGACTCGGGCATACCCTTTACTGAGACTTAGAGTAGGTTATGTAAGCTTGGGTCAGGTTAGGTTTGCTTAGATTACATTGTTTTGGGTTGGGTTAGGTTAGGCGCGTTTCTGGTAAGCTATGTAAGGTTATGTTAGGTTACGTTAGGTTCGGTTAGGATAGATTAGGTTAGGTTGTGTTATATTACGTTAGACTAGGTTAAGTTAGTTAGGTTAAGTAATGCTAATTTAATTTGGGTTACATTAGTTTAGGTTATGTAAAGTATATTAGGTTAGGATAGTTATGTAAGGTTTGGTTAGGTTAGGTTAGGTTATGTTACGTTAGGTTAGGTTCGGAAATGTTATGTTAGGTTAGGTTAGGATTAACAACGTCAGGTTAGGTTAGGATAGGCAATGTTAAGTTATATTCGAATAGTTTAGGTTAGGTTTGGTTAGGATAGGTTAGCTTAACTTTAGTTCCTTGTAGCAAATATTTCCTTTTAGCTAAGACAACTATTTGTTTTTATCGACTTATGGGCTTGTTATGTAACAGACTTGTTAAAATTTTCAAATATCTACATTCCACATATTCTGTAATATAAGCAAATTTCATACCGCATATGATTGGGTGAGCTCAGATCTAAGATATTTAGTAATTGAGTTGAAATGCTTATTTAAATTAATTCTTTTCCAATATAATATCATACCCAGCCTGCATTAGCTAGTCACCGTAACTCTTGCCAAACAGAGTATACAAAATTAGCCTTTTGTGTGCTGTTTGTTGTGCATTTTAGGCAGCTTTCATAATTTCAATGGGCGCTGTTCATTAAATTAAAGTGGCCCAGATCTATAAGCACGTAAAATGTCACAAGCACCCATTATCATTGCCATCCCAATCACAGCCCGAATCACAGTAAAAATGGCACTCGTAATCTCAGGCCTTTAGCCATGAATAGGCGACGACATGCTTAACAGCGATCTGCTTCAGCTATAGCTACAGCTTCAGCTTCAGGTTTAGGTCCTGGCCCAATCCCGTTGCCATCTGCAACTCGAACTTCAATTTACAACTTGGCCAAGTTGTTTGCCAGACTCTGGGCGTTCGCCTCTATCTACTTGGCCAAAAGCAGCGCCGTCTCAGCCGTCTCATTGTAATTTAAATAAGCTGCCGGCTGTAACTGGGATTCCGGGCGCCAACTTTTGCCGTCCAGTTGCACAAAATCCAAACTCCAACTGCCAAATGTCAACGGCAGATTTCGTCGCCCTGGCAAAAGGCGTCGACGACAGTTGGCTACGTCCCCACCTCCTCACCTCAACCACCACCTCCACCTTCATCTCTATCTCCAACTCCACCTTCGCCTGCCTACCAAAAGTCCATTAGCAATGGTTTTTACAGCTTGGCATACTTTTGTGGGCATGCCAACCGTCCACAATTCCTCCCCAGCCCCGCTCTACTCACCCCTTGGCCCTTGCAAATTCCACTTCCTTCTTCCTGCAACAAAACGCGTGAGATTTTACTCTAAAAACTTTGCACAAAGTTTTAACGCACGATTTGCGAGAGCGGCAGCAGCGCCGCCTGCACTTGATATCATATTTGTGCGCCCACTGCCATGCCCCATACCCCATGCCCCATACCCCATTTCCCGCCTCCCCCACCCGGCTTTTGGCTGCTTTCCGGCGTGATTTATGCGGGCGGTCAGGTGGCGGGCGTACTCGTTCTCGCTTTGTTGCCAAAGGTGTAAAAAACTTGCCCAACTGCATTCTCTGGCTTGACTTTTGCTGCTGAATGTTGAACACAAATAACTTCACTAATCTTCATTTGCAACTAAACTTATCCTGGTTGAATTTTAAATTATATCTTGCTATGCATATATGCTTATTTTTCCTTTAAGAAATTAAGCAATGTATGTAAAATATGTCTTGAAAGTATTTGCTTTGAAGTGTATCAACGCATAAAGTATATCGAAGCTTGTATCCTATTTTCTCAAGAAATTATCATCTCGAATTGAAGTTAATTCAAACCACATTTTAATACGATAGCATACCCATCCAAATCACATGTTTAACTTAACTCCTTATAACTTGTCTTCTTTCCTAATTCGGAAGTTCAAAGTACTTAAATGTATAATAATTAATTAAGCTTACAGATGCTAATTAATAATTGATTTAAAGGCCTTAAATATGTTTTTGTAAGCTATATTAATTTTCAAAGAATTCTTGTAATTGGAATTTTGTATTCTGATGAATAAGCTTAGAACTTTTTGTCAGTTGAGATTCCTAAGATTTGTGCTGGGTTTTTGGGGTTTTCCAACACATTTAATGATATGCCTTAAGTACAATATATGTGTGGGCACATATGTGATATATAAAGAGCAGTTTACACTTGGCTTACAGCATTTACAGTTTGTTTTTGTTTTTGTTTGTTATTCCATTTTTTCCCTGGAATTGCAACTTTATTTACAGTTAAATACAAAAATTTGCACAACTTATTACAGTTGTTATTGTTGTTACTAAACTTTTGCGTTGCATTGCATTTGGTTTGTTTGCCTTTTAGTGCACTCCAAGCCTACCAATTCTCGGTCTCCCCGCATCACTCCGGAACCAGATCCCAGCAGCGCCTGGCACTATGCAACAGTTTTTTTTGCTTTCTTGTTTGTTTGTTAGTTGTCGGTTGCATATTCTGTATGTAAATGTTTACTGAGCTGCTAGCTGCGAGCTCAGCAACGGCAACGGCAACGTCCACTCGTGACCCTTTGGTGCACGTAAATGCCAAGCAATTAGTTAGGGAATGTGGCAACGGGGAGGGTGGCAGAGCTGGCTCTGAGACGGTAATGGCAGCCTCGGTAGCCGTCTGCTCTAATTAGTTGGGATAAACACAGGAATTGAGTCGCATAAAGCGACAACCCAGCCCCAAAACCGACAGGCAATGCCCCAACAGTTGGCATTAAGTGTGAAAATTGAATTTTCAAATCACTCGAACGACAACAACGTCGCCAACGGAAATGTGCAAATGTTGTGGGGCGGAAGTGAGTCCGGGGAGAGACGAGACGAGTATCTACATATCTACTACAAGCCACCTGCTGTCAGCATTTGCATAGAAGCTGCACAGTGGCACTGATGGTTATAGAAGCTATATTAAAAACTCGTAAAGCAACGAACTCAATTTCTCTTACATATGTATATAGGACTTGCTGTCTTTTTTGTTTTTTTTTGGATTATTATTATTTTTTGATTATGCTATATTAATCTATACACTCAGAAAAATAGGTTTCATACAATTCAGAAAGTCGTCCTTATTATAGATTATCCTAAATGCTAGAATTCATTTCAATTTAATACAAATAATTTCTAAATTTATGAAAGATATTCATTGAAGAATATAAGTCTAGCTGCCTTTGGCTACAATAGTATGGCGACTTTCAGCAATTATTTTCTAGAGCGCAATATTCGTCTAACTGTGCGACTGGCATATCCTACGTGCTTGTGTGTTTGTGTATATGTGTGTGTGGGTTCTTGTGCAAATCGAATAAAAATGGAGCGGAAACTCTAATGAATTTATGCCGCAACGTTTGTGTTTGACGCTGACGCTGTCGAGAACGAACTGATTGAATGCTGTGCGTCTGATGTCACCACATCCTGTGCCTGTGCCTGTGCCAGAACCACAGGAATGGTGCGGCGCCGTTGGCGACACCACATCCTTTTTGGCATGCATATTCATGTGCTCATATTGATGCCTGTACTTGCAGTTAAATTCCTACGCGAAGTGACGCCCTATTTTCGCAAGGCGAGCATCATTTCGGAGGTGGGCTGGGAGCTGCAGCGCGCCTTCCTCTGCCCACTGGGTCCGGGCGTGCCAACATCTCCGCCGGCACCGACGCCCAAGGCAACGCCGCGTGCCGATACGCGCTACATACCGCTGCAGCTGACGCATCTGGCGCGCAATCTCAAGTACATCGATCCGGGTAAGTGGCCCTCGCCCAGCACACGTAATCCAATATTCAAGTTCTATCTTGCACTTGCAGAGAATCGCTGCCTGGAGCTACACTCGCCGGATGGCGTGCACTCGTGCATTCTCCGTGCGGCCGACTCCGCGGAAGCCCTGGTCTGGTTCAATGCTCTGCACTCGGCCATGGGCAGCAGCACGCAGCGCGCTCTGGTCGAGGCCAATCATGCCTTGGTGAATATTATTGGCGAGCTCAAGCACATTGGCTGGCTGAGCAAGCGCCTAAACGGGGGAGGAGGTGGCGGCGGCAGCTCTGGCAGTGCCGGCGGCGGTGGGGGCAGTGGTGCGGCCAGCGGCGGCAGCGGCACATCGAACAGTGGAGGCGTCGCCGGTGAGGTGGTAAGTGTCTGTTGAATTTTCGCTAACGGAATTTCAAATTCGCTTAATCTGGCAACTTTTCCATTAATATTGAAATGAAAACTGCAAGGTGATGCAGCGTGCCCAACCTGTAATGCAATTTTTAAATATTTTTGATTACAAATATTGACCTACCCTGGCAGAAAATATAAGTTTAGTTTGGCGAGATACATCCTAGAGCCGTTTATTTATGTTCACAAAATAGCTGATTTTCGAATCTACCTTGTTTTTAAATCAATATAGATTTCTGGGTTTGTTTATCCTGACAAAATTCAATATGGAAATATGGCCATGGTTGATAGAGTGCCCGGACTGCTTATTATTGTGTACACTTTAATAAAAGGGCAAGAATTTAATGGGAAAATGCAGTTAGATGATAGAACAAATGATGATCCAAAGGAAGGGGAATCTAACGCTTGTCCAAAAGAAATATCAGGCCTCGACAATCGGAGGTTACCTTAAACGGGTCTAAGCTTCTTAAAAATTCATGAATTCGAATTTGACAGTTATTACAACACCTTAATTTGGATAAAAAAAACATGTTCTTTAACATGTACATTGCAACAGTTTCAGCTAGATTGAAATTTGATAAGCATGAGAAGACGAAACTAAGCTACACTATATACATATAATTAAAAATGCAGAGAAAAATTCCGTTTTGAATTTATGGGGAGTGAGTGACGAGATACGACGAGAAACGAGTATTACCTATGCAATATGCATTATATTTTAATATATAAAATCGATTCAGCGTACTTAAGTTAGTAACGCAAGTTCTCCGAAAGCAAAAGACGTATTGAGTCAAGATTCACATGATAGACTGGGTTTGTGATAATTTAGGTTTTGGTTAGTGTTAGCAACCGGTAGGTGGCGATTTGGCTTAAATACAAAAAGTAAGTCTGTTTTATCTTGAGAAAATTATTTATGTTCGAGAAAATAAATAAAATTGGGGAAAACATTTGCGGGTGAGCTAGTATATAAAGCAATATACTTAAGATTTTGCGAAATGTCGCAGCATGCAGTCTAATTAAATTATAAGATCCCAGTCATGAACCATTAACATTTTTATTTGGTATTTTTATAGCCCAGCGGTCGTTCCAGCTCCGAGAGTTCCGATGAGAGCGACAAATGGCTGCCAATTTTTGTGGCAGTGACCGAACGTGAGTTTCGGATATACGAGAGTGCACCCTGGTCCGTGGAGGCCTGGAGTCGTCCGGTGGAGAGCTATGCACTGGCGACCACACGCTTGGCGGGCGCTGGCAATAATTCCTCACTGAATGTAAGTTACAGCTGAGAAGAAACTTTACAAGACGGGTTACTAAATAGATTGAACACTGAACTTACAGGGTCAGCAGACAACGGTGTTCTGCGTGCGCTGTGGCACGGCCAGGGGTGTCCTGGTGTATTGGCTGCGCTCGGAGACCCATCGGGATATGGCCGCGTGGGCGCGTGCGCTTGTCCAGGGCTCCCACCAGGCGGTCAATTTGCAACGAGAGTTCTCGTTTCGCTGCCTGTACCAGGGCAGGCAGTGTCAATTGGTTGTGCACATAAATCGGGGCTTCTTCTTATACGATTGCGGCGGTTTCGCCTCATCCACGCCAACGGCTGCGGTGGCCAACAAGACGCAACTCTGGCAATTTGCTTTTGACAAATTGAAGGGCTCAGCGGATGATGGAGCTCGCATGTTGTATCTGGATTTTGGTGATGATGGCGAAATTGTAAGTGCCTGTGATTTGTCAGTTAACTAGATGAACGCTAATCCAGTCGGATATTTCCCATTTGCAGGAACTGGACATGGAGTGCTGTCCAAAGCCAGTTGTATTTGTGGTACACAATTGCCTGTCGGCCAAGGTTCATAATATTGCCTAGGCGGAGGCATCATTCACATTGTAAGGACGTGATCCTCTCAAGCGTAATAGAAACTGAAATTTGATATTAAACAATTTTTAGAAATAGATTGATTACCTTTCTGAAACATTTTGTTGATAACTTTAAATGAATTGAGCATTATAGACAAGATTTAATTTGTAATTTTATTATAAACTCGTATGACTTTGTTGTTGTATTGCGCTTAAGAGTAGACCATTTTGGGATACCATACACATATTTATACGACCTGGCAAGTGCGAGTGGGCATTACGTGCTTCCCGTTGGCCATGGGCTGTTTGTAAGTTTAGCAAAAACGAATTAGAATCTTTCCAGAGTGAAAACTGAATCAAATACCGACAAGCACAAACCAAAACATTTTTATATTGTAAGTAGACGTAAATTCATTTTATACGTGCGTGTGTCATATGCACACAGAATACCAGCTAAATATAAAAATAAAAATAAAAATAAATTTAAAATTAACACTAAAACTAAATTTAAAAACTAAATTGAAATCGAATATCTAACACTAAATCTGATATCTACATTGAATACACGTTGAACAATAATTATCGTAATTGTACTTAAATAATTGTATCTTGTATCAAAACGAAGCACACATATCTCGATGTATTAGGCCATACCATACATATAGCGTCGAAATCAAATCCAAATCGATCATGCCATTCTACATATACATACCTACATATTTATAAGTATGTATGCTATCCGTGATATACATACACATACATAGTACATACATACAAACGAATACTTCAAGACACTTCCCACTCTACTTGTACAACAGCGATCGATCATATGCAATTATTATATATTATACCAAATTATATTACATATTAACATGATATATTCGTTTTATGAAATTAGAAATTTCGTTTAAAAGAGACATCCAAAACCAAGGAAATCAGCATAAAATCACAAACTTAAGACGTACAATATTTTTAACGTAAGTAGTGTTGAATCTTCGATAATAAACTTATATATAATACAAATAAAATAGAACATGTGTTTTCATTTTGGTTAAATTCAATGTCTTCTGACGATCTGTCTGCATACATAACTTTTAATAACCATATTTTGGAGCTCAATGTTTATTTTAAATTTTTTCAAAGTAAAATTATAGCAAAAAACAAATAAGAATGCTTTAGTCGAGTATACCCGACTACAACACTCCCTCTACTCAGGTAATAAATTTCCGATCGCATCTTCGTTAACTTGCACATACACAAAAGACGCACTAACACAAGCGACAGCGCATGCGAGGCATTTAAAGTGGTGGCTGTGCTTCTTCTTCTCTCCTTGTCTACGGCACGGAATCTTCTTTCGTGAATAACTTCCGTGTTTATTATCTGATCGACTTGAAATTTTGTCAGTATATTAAGAGTGACTTAAGTTTTGTACATGCCAAATCTCTTAGCTATATCTTGAAAATGTTTACTGAAAAACGGTTTTAATGGAATAATAATCCAAAATAATCTTGGCCTGCGCCTGCTATACACGAACCTACATTCCAAATTTGGTGTCTCTAGCTCGTATAGTTGCTGAGATCGACGCGTTCATACATACGGTCGGACAGACGGACATGGCCAAATCGAAATGTCTTTTGATACTGATCAATAATATATATACTTTATAGGGTCATCTGCATGTTTTATCATTTTATGGGTACAGGAAGTAACAAGTAAGAACGTTGCATCTATTCCCTAAGCTAAAAAGAGAATATGTGGTTTGCGAAATGTCCGTCTGTCCGTATGAACGCAATTTTTGCGACACCTAGAGCAATTTTGCACACATTTTGTTGGTGTATATCCTCCGCTTATAAGGCATCAAGGCCAAATTTGGCATACACTCTAATGTTGAGCTTCTCGACAGAACTGCATCAAAAAATGTTTGACACCCCCACCTCCCCCGCAAATGTGCAAAAGCTTTAGCCCAAACACGTTTTTCACAGGTGTATATCTCACACAGTTTCATAGCAAGAGTCCCCAAATTTAGCATACAGACTAATATTGAGCCCCTGGACAAATCTGCATCAACAAATTTTTGACACCCACACTTCCTCCCCCGCAAATGAGCAAAATCTATATCTCCTACACGTGTACAGGTAGAGTCACCAAGGCCTTCATAAATAATAGCAGAATCTGCAATTCTCAGCTTACTAAGGTGACTTCTCAGTGCCCCGTTAGGAGGCCAGTGACTATTCTGAGTGAATTCTTCCCCATTGGTATTTTTTGCTTGAATCTATTTGACATCATAGTTTCCTTGGAGTGACTCGGGCTGTCGTAGTCCTGGAGCATTTCTTTAGATTGACTGCCTCATGTTGTCCTCTTCTATTCTTAAGTGTTCTCGTATTGTATCTCATGGACATATGATTTTTCAGAATATTTGATATTATTTTTCTTAAATTTTTATTTTGTGAGAAACAAAAACAAACTCAAGAAATATGTTTTAATTTGGGAGCAAAAAATTAAATTCACAAAATAATAGTTATTTATAAATCGAAATATATGTATAACTGAAGAGCTAACGTTTCTCAAAAGGTATGTATTTTTTTAATTTATTAAATAATATTGATAGATCAGTTTACAAACTTTAATCTAACAAGTGATTATGTACTATAGCGCTGAGGCCTTCAGATAAGAAAGTAAACATTATTTTTAGAGTAAAAAAAATAACTCAAGATATAATTTTGTTAATTGAGTTTATAATAATAACAATTATTATTATAAGTAATGTCACATAGTTACATAGACTACTGTTTTCTTGACATCTTCATATTATTATTATTATTCACTTATTAAAATTATATTGAAGAAATTGTTTTTTGTTTATTTTGTGCTTATAATTCCCAAATGGTTTAACCATTTTTATAATGAAGTGCCTGATGTTTCCCAATCATTTAAAAAAAAAAGAAAAAAACTGTTCATCAATGACCTTCCTTCTGTCGTAAATTACTCTCAGATGCTGATGTATGCCGATGATGTTAAACTTTGTCTGTCATCTACTGATTTCCTGTCTGGTCAAAGGTTGCAAACTGATCTTGACAGTTTTCAAGCCTGGTGTCGGGTAAATTTATTAAATCTTAATTGTGGTAAGTGTAACGTAATGTCCTTTTACAGGCGAATGCCCTTTTTCAACAATTATATTCTTAATGGTAAGCCCCTTGTTCGAATTGAGTCGGTTGATGATTTGGGTATCCATTTTAGATCCCAAACTTAAGTTTGACAAGCATATCTTTTCCACCGCTAATCGTGCCTTTGGTGTCCTGGGTTTCATTAAGCGTTGGTCGAAAGAATTTAACGACATTACTAAAACTCTTTATACTTCCCTTGTGCGACCTATTCTTGAATATGGGTCTTGTATTTGGTGTCCCCAATACAGGATTCATCAGGATAGATTAGAATCGGTACAAAAACAATTTCTGCTCTTTGCACTCCGGGGTCTTAACTGGAATCCTAATAGTCGCTTACCTTCTTATCGTAGTAGACTCTTACTAATAAATCTGCCTTCTCTTTCTGATCGTAGAACCATGCTTGGTGTAATTTTCTTACAAAAACTAATTCATGGGGAAATTGATTCTTCTGAATTAATCAGCTAAATTAGTTTTGCAGTTCCGATCAGAAGTTCTAGAAATTTTCTTCCTTCTAATTATGCTATTCATAACCCATTTCGAATCTTATGTTCTAACTATAACAATCTTTTCCATTTAGTCAGTAATGCTACTTCAATTTCTACACTTAGAACTTTACTCTTACGCTACTTATGTAATCCTTGCAGTCTTTTTGTATAATGTTATCTTTGTATTTAGTTTGTATTTTCATTGTCCGCGATCTTCCGCTACCGTACGTTATGCGGCGCGCCCCTCGGTCGGTTGGGCGGGAGGCGGGTTGCATTTATGCTTGGGTCCGCGCGTTAACAAGCCCGTGCTCGGTGTCGTTGGGCCACTTGTATGTACTGTTCGTTAGTACATCAACGTCCGAAAGATATATAAAAAAAAAAAAAATACGTTATAAATTTCTTCACTTGTATTGATTTTTAATAAGTATGGATGTTGATAATAATAATCGCATCGAATTTAAAAAAAAAACGTTAATAACAAAAAACTTGGTAAATTTTCATGTGACTTCAATTTTAAATTGCTTACACACACTTAAGCATAGGGCTACTTTATTTTGAAAGAGCTATTGAGTCATGATTGCCATTTAGCAGCCTATGACTTATGTATGTATATACAATACCCATAGATACAGTATATATATACATATACGTATATATACGAGAGTATACAGAAGAGTACGAGAACATGCTGCTATTTATTTCAATTTTCTCAATTCGCATTTAAGACGAAAACAAAGTCACCAAGTGGACGTGACCGGCATGTTCAACAACTGACACTGGTCAGCCACAAACTTTGCTGCTCGCAAACATGCAACAACAATAGCAACAACGAGAACTAAAACATGACACAGAGTTAAGGAGACAAGGAGGGGAAATGTAAAGCGATTTTGGGGCTGACTCTGTGACCATCATTGCGGTCAACGGGCAGGTTTAAGGTGTAACGAACGATGTCCGCCTTTTGGCCTCTACGTTAACACGATGGCCACGACTGAGGCACTGGCCAAAGCAGTCACACTCCCACACACACACACACAACCACACACACACACACACACACACACACACACACATACACATACACATACACATACACATACACATACACATACACATACACATGGAATTACATTTCCGGCTTAGGCGGCATGCGGAAGCAGCGCGTTGATTTGGTCGCTTCAGGGCTAAAATTATGACAGCTGCCGGGGATTGGGGTATGGATAGGATAGGATTGGCGCTGGGAATTGTTAAGCATATAAATACGCGCAGTTGGAAAATGTCAGCGTTTAGTATCACAGTCAAAGAGCAAACAAACAGAGCAGCAAATATGTGGAAAGGATTAAGCATCTATGTGGCATTGATGCTCTGCCTGGCGAGCGTGCAGGCGGCTGTCATCCGCCAAGAGGAGCAACCGGAGGCATCCACGGCATCAGAAGATGCTACCACTACAGTGGAGCCAGAAGTTACCACCACGCCCGCATTGAGAAGGGTTGCACTGAGTCGGGACAAGGATGCCAGTGTACAAATTGGATTGGCGAGTGTTGATCCTGCGCCCGGCACCGTGCAAGGTGACCCGACTGTGGATCTAGCCAAGCCACAAGCGAAGTCAGCCAAGCTGTTGCTGCTTAGCACGCCGGGCAAGCGGCCCGGGGAAGTGGAGCAGCAGCTTGAGGAGCAGGACGAGAGCGAGACAGCCGCCGCTGGCAGTGCTGAGGCCAGCGTGCCAACAACAACCCTAAGCAATGTACAGGAGCAGGAGACTGGCACCACAATTGAGAGCACTGAAGCGACAACAACATCAACAACAACTACTGAGAGCAGCGAGCAAAAGACAACGAAACTGTTTGCCATCAATGCGACAACATTCTCGCAGGACTCGTCGGTGCCCAACGTGGCCGTTGCCGTCGCCGCAGACAATACCACAGTTTCGATTGCCGAGCAGCCAGAGGCTGCTGGGGACAACAATGTGGCCATTGAGCTGGCCCTGGTCGAGCCCGAGGCCGAGTATGTGCTGCTCGAAGATGACCTGGAACTGACATCCCAAACGACACACGATGAACTCCAACTGGGCAGCTTCACTCACATTGACAGCGATGCCCATTTGCAGCCCGTGGTTCACTCTGTGGAAATTGTGCCCACCAGTTTCGATGATCCCCTGATTGTCAATTATGTGCACAATTTGCGCTGAGCTCCGACAGAAGTGGCCAAAGCACAGTGGGAAGGGTTCAATTTAAAGTTTGTTTTTATGTTTTATACGACAGTCCAAAATGAATATTACGATTTATATTTAAGTGAAGCACCAAATAAATTTGCAGTGAAAAAATAATGAGAAGTCTTATAAAGTCTACATTTAAAATTATTCTCGTACATCGAATTTCATTATATCGTACCTTTATCAATGGGTATTCAGTGACTTTTGGCAAAGCTAAGAGTATGCTTCAAATATTCAATATTTAATTACACAAAATAATTTTGAGCTAATTACCATTTTAAAATGCTTCCTATTGATTAAAACCCCACCATAAAAAAATGAAAGAACAGCTGTTTTCGTGGTTCCGTAGATTTAATGCCGGAGATAACACTTTATTACAGCCAAAAAGGGGTAAGACTGCAAGTTAACTTTTCTGTCTTATTTGGGGCCACAAATGCGTTATTCGTAAATTAAAAATCCTGATTTGAAGCTGCACCGGCTTTCGGGTATTAATACCTAAATTAAACAGACCACACAGTCTGCTGTCGAGCAATATGATATTCGTTATTTGCTTGGAATTCTTTTCCATCTAATTTTCTCATATGGGCCGAACGATATCCCCGTAAGTAAAAAGTATCCTTCCAGAGTGGAGATTGAGATGCTAAATGTCATCAACCATTTTTTTAATAACATGTGCGTTCAGAAAAGTAAGCTCTCACTAATTCACCAGCATTTCGATCATATTTTGCTATAATAATCTCAGCAAGGGCTTAGTAATAAAGTAAAGTAATAACATTTCTTGATCCTGAGTTAATTAGCTTCTAAAATCTCATTGATGTGTGGCACGCAGTTCTTATTTGAAATGAAACATTGTATAAAATATATTTTTAAAAGTTAGGTAACAAATGAAAGTTATCACTTTAATTCCAAAGAAAAACACTTATAAATTCTAAGCTGGTAACAATATAATACGAGTTAGAGGCACATGTCCTTGTTTTACCAACGCTGCTCCACGTGCGTGGTGTAAACAAATCCTCGCCTGGGCGCCTGAATAAGAGGCTGAGAGCGCAGGGGAATGGCCACTGGGATGCCGACAGAGGCAGGGGATGCTCTGGCCACTAGGACAGCAGGACCCAGCTTGGCGGTGATCAGCACACTTTCAGCATCGGGCTCATCCTTGGAGCCTGGCTCTGGTGTGGGCATCAGTGGATTTGTGCTAACACCACAAACGGGGTTATTGGCATTGCTAGCTGGAGCTGCTTCGCTTGAATTGCTAGCTTCTGCCGTTTGCTGCTCCAGGTCTAGCTCGGTGGGCAGTCTAAAGGCCCGACTTGGTCGATAACCAGATGCAGGATACGGTGCCTTGGGGTAGGCGCGTCCTGAGCGAAACTCAATAGGTGCTGATGTGGTCGTGGCATCTAAGGAATCCAATGTTGTTGTAGTGATTAAGTCAAGTGCATCCGATGTGCTCGTTATGACATCCAGCGGCAACTCTGTTGTAGTTGTGACTTGATCTGAAACTGAGCCTGAGCCTGAGCCTGAGCCTGAGCCTGAGCCCTCGCTGTCCGAAACCTCCACGTTTCCTTCGCCTGGCAGCCAGAAGGCGCGTCCCTGCGGCCTATATCCGGCAGGTGGATACGGGGTGGGCTTTAGCTGTTTAACATCCGCTTGCACGACGTCATCCTCCTGCACACTGACCGCATAACGATTGATGCGTATCTGACGCGCCTCGGCGACTCCAGATGCCCACAGGCATAGGACGAAGGCAAGTATCCACTGCATACTGCCCCGATATAGCATTTCAACTGATTGGCGCTGCGGATGCGTCTGTCGTTTATATACTACAATGTTCTCAGGCTGTCTAAGGTCTCCAGCTACGGTCTACGGGTTGGGTCTCAGCCAAATGAAAACGAGAGTCGTCCCGTTTCATTCCGTTCCATGTGGAGTCGTTATATTGAGACATATATAGCAGGTACGTATACATGAGACATCATTAGGCGCACGGTTATCACATTTAATGATTTATATTATATTTTATTGTGTATACATATATATTTTGCATTTGTTTTGTTTCTGGTGTTTGCCTGCTTATCCACGCCCACCACGTCCGAATCGTTGCCATGTTCTATGAAAATAAAATGCGTTATCTACGTGATATGAAAGTTAAGAGACCAACGAACCGGCTGAACCATTGACAAGTTGGCCACATCAATTGAAAGCGAAAACTTGTTGTCAATTGCATTATGTCTGGGCTTGAGTGTTAGAATTTTTATTATTAAACACTTATAATCGATATTTATGCGAGCAACGACTGGATAAGGTGACCGCCAAGGACAGCTATGAGTAACTAACTAATATCGTATCACGTCACGTCCTCTATTACCGACAAAAAACTTGACTTGATATCAAACAATATCTACAATATCTATATAGTATTTGCGCATTGGGATATTAAATAGCTTCTAAGCAAATAATGCTTTCAATACCATTGATTTCCCCACATTCCCAGCACACAGACTAACCTTCTTCAAAAACGTAGACCCCATAACACTTATCACCGACCATCTAATCTAAACACTCCAACTTACATTATTTTTCGTAACAGTTTATAGTAATATCTCCTGTAAATTTTCATTTGTAAGATATATTCTTAATTATACCACCTAGCTCTAAGACATATGTATGTATGTACATAGCCGAAGGCCCAAGAAGCCAGTGCTATTTATGCCTAGGTTGGCTATAGTTTAAACTAAGCCAACTTACTACTGCAGAAAACTAAATAAATAATGCTCTCAATAAGAACAAGAAAACTGTCTAGAGTATCGATTATAGAATATGGATTATACGAGTATGTAATAATATTAAAGTATATTATAATATCATGTTCGTTATACAAGCTGACCGAATTTAATCAAAATTTATATACTATTTTATATAGATGTCATAGGGAAAATCGATAAATACGTGAACTTTTGTATAAAAAACTAAGCAATTATAATTTTGAAAATACTCATTAGATGTTGTATCTGTAGTACATATGTGTACAATAACATATATTATTATGTGTTGTTATGTAGCTGGCATAGGAACAATCTGATGAAAATGAGTTATTACATTAAAAACATTTTTGTTTATACAGATATTTGAGCTAAGCTCAGCAATTGCGAATTCCATTATACTTTTTGTAGGTTGCTTAGGTAAACTTGGTGACGCCATGAATAATATTTCACAAAAGTATCTGGCGCGCCTCAGATGCCTCTCCAATTTATTTGCCAGGCGCTTAGTCCGCCCGCCAAACAGTCCTTCGAGTAGACGTCGACGGAGAGGCCCAATCAGGTCCTTCCCCGGGGGTTTCTATTTGTATTTTAAACCAATTTAATCAAGCTGTTCAAGATCGAAAAAGCAAATTTAAATACAAACAAGAAATAACGGTTATCGTCGGAGTGCCGAAGCTAATTTGAGAATTTGATTAAAATTATAGAAAACTAATTGAAGTATAATAAAACTCTCGCAAAGTTTGTATGTAATACAATAATATTTTCATAGAAAAACTCATTTTTTTACCCGATTCTATGGCAGCCATGTGATATAGTGCTTCGATTTTGACCAAAGTTGGTCAGATTGTAAAACTCCACAAAGACTTGGTTTGGGAGAGATTGGTGAGGATATCTTCATAAACAAAAAAGTTTTTATACAAAAACATAGTTGTCGATCGATAACTCCTATTGCAGCTTTATGTTATAGTTGTCTGATCCGACATATGTATGTTGTGCCTACAGCAAAAGAAGTTGTATATTGCTAAGTTTTATTACGATAGTTTTAGAACTGAGAGACTAGTTTGCATAGAATCAGACGGACAGGCGGACACCGCCATATTAATTCGGCTGTTCATGTTGATTCAGAATTATCAAATTGGATGACTGTATCTTTTTCATAGATTTTTAATACATACTTAAGCTTATAAGCTAATGACTTGCAAACTGAATATGAATTAATTGTGTGCTTTGCGATTTTTGTTTGGAATTTAGTTAAGCAACCGCTCTAATATACTTTATTTCGACTTTATTTAAATATCGCTTTACTTTTAAGAAACTAGAACACATTTCTTGGGGCTATCGAAGTGCCAATTGCCAAACAGTATACATAAGTACCTTGCTCCGGTTTTGGATTGATTAATGGCGGAACTATAAATTCCAACTTCCAGCTCTTCTGCTACTTCTTTCTGGTCACGTCGTTTGCTCATAAAGCCGCCGATCACCCACCAACAATAGTGCCGCCGACGTCAGAGCGTGCGCCAAAAAAGGATGCCCAAGCTTGGAGCATGCTATGCGCCGCACATTAAACAGCTCCAAAGAGCGACTGTTCCAGGGGCAGATCCATGGCTGTCCTAACTATAAAAGCGCCTCGTATGGCTGCCAAGAGCAACAGTTGTCGGCTTAAGCTTCCTAGGCACACATAAACAACCAATTCCTTAATCGATATGGCCAAGTTCCTAGTACTGCTGGTGATCGCGCTCTGCCTGTTGGCCATCAGCTCGGCACAGCAGCAGCGTCAGCGTTCAGCGCAGCGTTTGACTCGTGGACGTTCACGTTACTTTGCACGCCAGGAGCTGGCTCCAGCGGATGCTGATGCCGCCGTTACGCCTTATCCTTCCGCCGATGAGCTGAAGCCGGAGGTACCATTCGATGAGGCAGCCGCTCCAGCTGCCGCCGAGCCCACGCCCGATGCTGTATACGGACCGCCCGATGCGGCGCCAGCGCCCAACAATGTGCCCGATGAGGTTTACGGACCGCCCGATGTCACCGGCAACGATCTACCCGCCGCCGATGTGCCCGCCGAGCAGGCGCGTCTGGTCGCGGCCAGACGAGCGGCCAACCTTCGCCGTGCCCAGCCGGTTGCCTACCGCCGTGTGGTCTCGGCAGCGGCACGTCCGGCCAAGCTGAGCGTGGCGCGTCCGGTTGTGAGACACTTCTAGACGTGGTCTCTCATCTGCATACGAGCTGCCTAAACTGGGCAGTCGCATAGCCAGATGTGGACAGGTACATACCCCAAACCCATGACGATCCAACAACGCTCCATGATGACGGCATACACGCAAAACAACACTTACTATACTACACACACTCACACTCGCACACACTGTACACAGCATAAAAGTTACTTTTTATTGTAAGCATTTGCAAATAAAATGTTTGGGAAACATAACAAAAGTTCTCTCTCGCCGGATTCAGACAATCTGTCTGTATTATGAATCACAACGGGCTGGGCATGGGTTGCTCCCAAAACTGCTTGGGTCATTGTTTAAACCGCAAACGTGAGGAGGCAGTGCATCTGAGGCTAAAACCGGTTACGAGACGTACGCGTGCGCGTCAATAAACAATAAATTGATGACGAACCTCCACAGCAAGATTACAGCCTGCTTGGGTATCTCCCAAACCGCAAGTAAACAAGAAAGTCGAAATTTTTGTTAAGAAACGAAGCTTGTATACCCTGGAAAAGCTATCAACTGTTTTCGAACTTAATCTCACATTAACAAATACGTTTAAGAGATATTTAATTACATTTAGGAACAGTTAATTGATATGAAATATACTTTTCAAATCTGTAAGTATATTTGCAGTATGTTTGGAAAATTGATTTCGTTTTTCCAAAGTTATTTTAATATTCAACTCACTTCCTGTGCGGTATTATAAGTAAATATGCTATGCCATTGTACTTATCATCGATCAAGATGCAAGATCAAATTACATTTGATTCACACAAATTCTTATTATATATGCGCATAATTAAAGATAATTGGTGTCTCATATACATTTAATTCCCACAACTATTAACGTTTTGACATAAGCAATATAATACTTATTTGTACATGTGTACTAAGTGTTTTTGTATTTTGTTCCCCCTTCTTTTTTTTATTAGTGAAAAAAATTTGTTGTATTGCACAAGAACTTTGAAATCTTAGTGTTCATTTTGTACCCTACAGTTATACAGATAATGAATGTCTTGTGAAATTAAAGGTAAATAGTATAATATAAATATTTTATTGTACTCTCAATGTATGAGGCGGAATCTCACAATTAAATTGTATTTATTTAATTTTGTATTTCCAAGTAATTCATAATTTATAACATTTTTCATTTTACTTCTATAGACTAGACTTTTGTGTCTGGCAGATGTATTTGTATCTTAAGGATTCTGATATTGTATCTTAGATATATTCTTGTTAGTGAAAGCTATTTTAAATGTCAATGATAATGTTCAATCTTAAATATAGTTTTGTATCTCAAAGATACTTTTGTACTTCAAAGATACTTTTGTATCCCCAAAAAAATTTTACTCTTTCCAAAGTTTCGCACAACCTGAACGAAATAAATAAAATACCCAGAGCGATTTCGACTCGTGATAATCACTGTTAATCTACTGCAGAGGAGAGGCCAGGCAGGCCATCTGTACTACGCGTACACACACACATACATGCTTGGTATTGTATGCAAAATAGAAAATTGTAATAAAGTAAATAAATGAAATCGCGGTTTTTCGAGAGATATTCCAAAGCGGGTTTCATAGTAGGGGTCAGCCCGGGACTTAAATCGATTTGATAAGCCCCACAAAGAGCCCCACAACTTGTCTGCTTGGCTGTGTCTCTGCCTCTGCCTTTGTCTTAGTCGCCGTTTGGCTGAGTCAGTTAAGCGCTCGTCGAACAGCATCTGGCAGCTTATTTAAATAATTGCGAACGCTTTCAACTCTCAGTCTTTGGCAGTCAGGCAGCAACTGAGCAGCGTAACGTGTTTGCGATCATCGAGTGCATAAAGTGAAATTCGCATACTTCAATTGTAAAATGTTGGGGAGTTTGTATGTGTTAATGGTTGTGGGACTATTGGAGATGTCGCTGGCGCAGCGGCCTTCCTTTGCGGGTCTGCGTCCGCCTGGAGGACTCACCCAGACAGACAAATATCTTGCCACCCAAAATACAGCCGTAGAGAACATTACCGGAGTGGATATTGCCACACGTTTTGGCGCGGATGCCACTTCACAGCAGGCGCAACCAATTGACCTGGCTTATGGCGCCCCCCAAAGGCCGCCAGTGGGCGTGCCTCTAGTGTTTCCCATAGGCAGCAATGTGCCCGTTGTGGTGCCAACTGCATCCAGAGCACCCACAGCATCAACGTCACCGGTTGAGTTCGCCAATCGCTTTGGTGGCACCGACAGCAGCGCCAACAGTGCCAGCTTGAACCCCACTGTCAACAGGCCCGTTTCAAATGCATTGCCCATCGATGCTCATGGCGATCAGGACTATGTGAATTATCTAAGCCAACTGCCTGTGGACAATCAGCCATTCTGGTTTATCAACTACCAGGCCATCGAGGCATTGAGAAACAGCTCGAGGCCGAATGTTGCTGCACTCGAGAACCGGGGATCTTTCTTTGGCGGTTAAAACTTAGTCATCGTTTCCAAAAATAATACTCCTAGTACATAAGACGTTTAGTGTACAGAATTAACTAATTTATTTATAAATAACTGGAATAAAACAAACACCATGTGCTTAAAACGTGATTATTCAGGCGATTGAATTGTTGATTAATTTCTCAATGTAGTAGTATAAACACTGAATGTATTGTACATTAGAGCTGACAATACAGCGATGTGCCATCGGTCGATGGTTTGCAATAGTGAAGGTTCAAAACATCAATACTATCGATACTTCTATTAAATAAATAACATATTAATATTAAATTAATATATATTATTTGTAGAATGTCCTATGGTGATCTAGTGGTGATTTACTTAACAAATCAAATGCACTTATCTCTGGCGAAATAAAGCCTCAAAACAATTATATATAGCTATAAACATTTTATAACATTTATATATAGCGACGTTATATTTCACTGAAAATTACGATAAATTAGATAGTTATTTGTATCAAATTTTACACCATAAAACAAAGAATAACAATAAGAGCCAAAAATAAACACAAAAGTTATTCAAGAAGCTACTGTAGAGGTTTATTTCTGGGGGAGAACTCTACTAAAACAATCGCATTGTATTATCGGAACAAAAACAGTTTATCAGTAATGTTACTATTAGTAAGAAAATTTTACTTTATTATCTTATCTGTTTTTAACTTACCTGTAAATATATATTAGTCAGTGTTAAGTCAAGCATAACAGTCTTAGCCAACTCGGTGAGGTATTGGAAACATTTAAAGTATTGTCTTTAACAAAGCTCCTCAAATATTTTATACTCCACCCTCGCAATATCTTTGTAGTTTACGTTTGGGACAATATTTATGTGCAGAATGAAAGCACATAATTAAAAGAGTAAATTTCTGTTACTTATTGAAAATATAATCAAAATGAATAAAACCACAGAAGATAATATATCAGCTGCTACGTCTGATGTTAACTTGGTGAGTTAAGCATATTAACAGCGTTTACACTATTAAATGAAAAGAAATCATTTGACAGTGTGATACAGTGTGTCCGTGTGGATCACAATGCGCTAAAACAATGCAGAATTTAATGGCTAATACAGTCGTAACAAGAAGTGAATTTGAAGCCTTTACCAAGAGTACGACATTAAAGCTATCAGAACTTGAAATAGAACTATCAGCTTACAAGGAAAGGTTAGATAATATGTACAACGAGATAATCAAAGATAGGGATGAATCGTTGTTAGACGACTATTCCTCGATTAAAAACAAAGTGGACGAGCTAATTTCAGTTTTAAAGAATTTGTATGAATTCAAGTTGAAAAACAATACTGATAAAATTGAGAAGTTGCATTGGCAAATAAAATCAGACGAGATTAAATCAAATGAAAAGGATGCTCTAATGGAGGCTTATAGATCTCAAATAGTAGCTCATGAGACCACCATTAAGAAACTGGAGAACAATATTGCTAATTTAAATTGTATACAGAAAATCCAAGGATGTAAAACTCTGAAACTGCCTCTCTTGGATCCGTTTGAAGTAGCAATTGATGATCAGATAGCTGGAGCAAATTGGATTGTTATTCTGCGTCGATGTGATGGAAAGGTCAACTTTATTGCAGACTTGGAAGATTACCACAATGGATTTGGGGATCCTAAAGGAGATTATTGGCTTGGCTTGGAAAGGATGCATAGAATAACTAAAAATCAATCACAAAAGCTTTACATTCATATTGTTGATTATGAAAATAGGTCTCATTATGCCCAATATAACAACTTTGTTGTTGGCAGTAAAGATGAGAAGTATATGATAAAGTCGCTGGGTGAATATCATGGAAATGCTGGCGATATGATGAGAATTAGTGAGGGCAGAAATTTCTGGGTTTGTAATACGTACCAAAATGGTTGGAGGGATGTACCTTCTGCAACCCCAATGTGGTAAGATACTCATATTGTAGTTATTCGCAAATTCGTTACCTTACGACTATTTTAATTCCAGCAATTTGACCGGAAGGTTTTCAAACACCCTAGTTTCTGATAAACTATACCTGTACTGGGGACTCGGCCAATGGGGGCAAGGTCGTAATCACATTAAATCTGTACAAATGTTAATGAAACCAAGTTCTGATTAAATATCTTATGACTCCTTTCCTTTCTTAAGATTAATACAGCTGCAGCGGCAAAGTATCACGTGACATTGTATCTTAAGAATAAAAACCTAATACATAAAAATTCCCATAAGTTGCGACGTAATCAAATCCGAATACGAAGCTAAAAATTGCGAATAAATATGTACTATATGTACTAATCGCGATTTATTTGAATACAAATAAAGAAAGTCAATGATCAATCAGTAGTCCAATTTAAATAGGTATAGCAAAAAGACGAATCCAAGATCTCAAAAGAAGTATCATGAAGCGTTTTCTTGTTCTCAAATGGCACATTAATCTTACTCTTTATTTCAATGAATTAAGGAAACTCTTTAGGATGAATTTACAAAGCATTATGCTTTTAAGTGTGAAGTTGAGCTCAATTTTGCAGTCGTATTTAATGCATTTACGAGTATCTTAGCAGTCCAATTTAGGATACACATTGGCTTCGAAATTAGAGTCTTTAAATTGTATTAAAATACTAATGGTGTAGTGGAATAGTATCTATAGATAGGAAAAAGAAATTTATCCGAAAGTGTAGTCGACATGTTCAACCATTGAATGAAAAATGCTTTGAAACAAGCAAAACAAAAGAAAACCACTGAAAGCAGCAAACAAACATGGCCAAAAGAGCCCATCTAATGGCAGGGAGTGCACAACAATACGAATAACTTCAGGGCAAGGAATGAAAATGGATCCGAACAATGCAAAGTGCTGGCCCAGAGAGGCGGCTTGTTGAGCTTCTTAAGCGCTTGCTAATGGCAAATGATTTGCAAAAGTGTCAACGAGGCTGCAGAAATGGTAAACTCCACGAGGCTACTGAAGAGGAATAGATTCAGATCACTCTGCAGATGTTTTTTAACATTCTTTTATTTGGAAAACGATATACAATCAATAACAATCCATTCATTTGGCGTGGATTTACCATGTCAGCTGCTGTGGACCTGCATTATAGGCAACGACATAGGGCTGCTGGGCACCGAGATAGTAAAACTGGGGAATCTGTTGGGCGGCAACTGGAGCTACTGCCGGAGCTGTTGCCTCAACGGGCAATTCCTCAAGGCGTGCAGTACGCTGGCGCTTGGGCTGTGCCTTGGCCAACTGCAGCTTGGCCAATCTCTGGCGGCTCTGACGGCTGCGCAGGCGAGCGACAACTGCTGGCGTAGTTACCTCCAGCGAAGTGTCCTCGGTGTCTAACTCCTCAGCATCTGCCTCAGCATCAGCATCCGCATCAGCATCGGGCTGAAAGCTATTAAGTGGTGGCTCCTGCTCAGCGGGCAGCTCATTCACATCTGTTGATGGTGGTGGGCCATAGATTAGCACAGGCTCCTCCGGTTTCAGCTCGGCCGCCGAGGGATATGGCGTTGGCTGTATCTCCTGTCTGGCAAGCAACTGTCGCTGTCGATTGTAACGCAATCGCCGAGGCGCTTCCGCTGTCGCATGGGCCACCAGAATGGTCAGGATCATCAGTGAGCTAATGAGCTGGTAACGTGCCATGATCGTATAAGTTGCTGGGACGCTCTGTTGCCGTTCGTATATGGAGCTTTTACTTTTATACTCGTAGTTGGCCCTGTGGCCCCGCTTGTGGCGATTCTAGACCAGCTCGCAACGTTCCGCATATAAAGCAGTCAATAATTTGATAGCCCCCTCAAAAAACAACAAAAAACCATTGACCTGCATGACAAGCAGGCGCCGCACAGTGCTTCCAAAAATAATTAGCTTCGTGCTTCTATCTATCACTATTTCCATGAATAAACTACATTGCAATCACAATTTGCATGTTTCTTAAATATTAATATAAACAACAAAGGGGCTATGCTTATTGTTATAACGATTACTGTAGTTATCTTTAGGTAATATTTTAGTGGTGCTCAACACAAATATATCAATGTAGGACTTTGTTTCTTTTTTTTTAATTTAATTTAATTTAATTTACTTTTTTTAAAATATTTATTTTTTATTTTTTATATTTCCAATCGCACTACCTATATATAGTGTATCAGATTCCATGAATTAAAGTCAACTCACCAACTTATTGATTTTCGCTCTAACTAAGGGGAACTGGCATCTTTGATCACAAATTGTACTCCATTGTCACTGGCGAAGTAAAGGCTGCATGGATTCATAATTAGAAAGATTCTGTCAGATTAGTATATACCATAATGCAATGAGTTTTTCCCGTTGAGCACTGTAAATGCTAAATTTATCACATTTATTACACAAATCAAATATTAATAAAAATAGCCAACAGGAGGCAGAACTTTGACAAGATTATGGAATAGAACAATGGTAACTTAAGTTTAATATAGAGTTAACACTTATTAAATCTTAATTTCACTATTTTCTTAATTTTAAATATTTTTGATTTCAAGAAATCCCATATCCATATTATGCACATATTTTTTGTTTATATGTTTTGCCCCACTGTACTTGAAGCGATATAAATGATCGTATTTTCAACGTTACCACTGTGCGTCCATTAAGTGCGCGAAGTTCAGAGTTAAGTGCCCAAGCGGCTTAATGGTCAATGGTTATGGGTTAGACATGGGCCCTTGACTAAATATTGTCACGTAGTGCCTCGTAGATACTATCATAAGGGTGTCCCTCGTGGCGCCATTTATGACTGCCAAAATGTTGTGTATAAAAAGCCAACGATTGGCACTGGATATCAACATTCTAACACCATACAGCAATAGCTCAACATGGCTTTCAAGTTTATCAGCTCTCTGCTCATCCTCGCTGCCATTGCAGCTGTGACTGTGGCGGAGCCGGCGCGTCTGCGCAGTCGCTCCTCGCGTTTCCAGTTGGCCCGCCAGGAGGCGGCACCGCCGGCGCCAGTGGATCCAGCATTGGACATTGCGCCGACGCCCGCATCGGCGCCTTATCCACCTGCTGGTGTGACGCCTGCCATAGCCTTTGATCTGCCCACAGAAACAGAAACGGAGGCGCAGCCAGATCTGACATATGGCCCGCCAGATAACACATATGGCCCACCCGCCGAGCCCGACAACACCTACGGCCCACCTGCCGAGCCCGACAACACCTATGGTCCACCGGCTGATGCGGCAGCTGATCAGGATCAGGCACCAGTGGACACTGATCCAGCTTCGGAGCCCATTCCGGCTAGCCTGATTCAGCCCCGCAACGGTCGCCTGCGCAGCCGCCGTCCCGTGTCAGAGAAACTTCGTTCAGTTCAGTTCACACGCTCCAAGCCCATTCTAGTCTATACTATCTAAGGAGTATATTGTCCAGAATGTTCATATATACGTTTTATCCAAGAACTACGATTAGAATGTTTGTTATTACATAAAAAATCTATTAAAAAATTGTTGTTGAAAATTTAAAGATAACATTTTATAATTTACTAAAGAGCTTTTAATTAGGAAAGGTTTAATGTGTGGAAAGGTTTATACTGTGATGCAGTATAGTTCGTATTTACTTCGTTAATATTTTGTTTTGCCCGGGCCAAATCAACCGCAATATAATTAAATATTAATGTGTACAAACTTGATTTTTAGCTGGTATACAAATTAGGTTTTTCTAACTCTTAAAATACGAGTATCTGAGATTGATGTGTTCATATAGACGAACAGCGGGAACTACGAGCGATTCAGTTCAAGAATACATTATTTATGGAGTCAGAAATGTATAGTATATGTATAGTACATGTATAGTATAGTATATATAGTATATATTAAAGTATATTAGAATAAATTTATTTTTATTATAATGTGACTGGTATGAGTTAAAATGGAATACAGCCTTTTTCGAAGCTAAGCTTAAATAAGTTTTTTAATATTTATTTCAATTAAATCGGTAGATTCGACTTTCAGAAAATCTTCTGCATACATAAAACAAAGTCAGATTTCGTTTGGTGCGACAAATATTATCAAGAATATTTTGATGCCAACATTTAAGGTAATGGAGGAAATAAACTACAATAGCAATGCTTACAAGATTCACAAGGGGAAGACGGCAATTAAATTAATATAAACATTTTCAATCAAACTGGCTAATTAAATTTTAAAACAGTTGGGAAGCGCAAAGCCGTGGGGTATAAGCTAGTAAAATTATATAATAATTTAAATTGTTGTCCCATCTATATATATAATTCAGTTGGTACTGACTGACTGACTGATTGGTACTCTTGTATGATAATAGTCCGATTGGCTTCAAATTATTTTCAAGGATCTGCGCAAAAAATCATTTTAGAAATATTTCTCAATTTTGGCAAATCTACCCGTATAGACGGAAAATTGCGAAGTCAAAGTTGTATGGGCAAAAGTCTAATTTTACTCCGATCACCTTTAAAATAATTGTTAAGGTCTACACAAAATAAAGTCGATACGTGACCGATTTGGAAAATTCGTAAAATTGGCAGCTTTCTACCATTCGAAATGTTTAATTTTCATGTGATTTGCTTCAAACAATATTCAATATTCTTTACAAAAAAAAATATTTAACTGAAGCGGTCTTCATAGATTTTGGAAAATCTACCTCTACATTTCACATTAAAACTGTGGAGTTCGGCAATTTTCTTTTTCAAGCGAATGGCTACGTTTTAATTTCCAAAGCTAATCATAAGAGCCTTAGTAGTTTGGGGGCAACACAACGGGCGGAAAATAGTTGGAAGGCTTTCATCTTGAATTTTCGTATTGTTCTTGCAATTGGCTTCGAAATCATTTTGAAAACTATACCAAATATAATTTAAAAGACTGCTAACCGATTTTGGAAAATCACCACGGGTAGGATATGGGAGTCATGGTCAAATAAGTGAAATTATTTGTTTAGTTCGACCGGCTTCAAAGGTATTTTGATGGCCCTAAACACAAAATCATTAGTCAAGTGACTCAATTATTAAGGAAAGTCTAGACCTACGGGCGGCGAATTGTGGTACGATTTCTTTTGACGGAAGTACTGAAGGTACCGGGCAACGCTAGTATAATATAAATAAAATAAAAGTAAATCTTATTAAAACGAAGTTTTTAGCTCAACACAATGCTTTAATTTACTAGAAATTGCAAATACGGAACTCTACAATACATAATAATTTCATAAAAGAAATTGATATTAAAACCCTTACCTTATTTATTTATTCAATGCTAAGTTAAGATTAACTCTGTTAATTGTGTATATTCAATGTGAATATAATCGATATTATAAAAATGAAAAGATCAAGACAATCATGTTATTTGGGCTTTATCTTAAAATGTAATCTTAACTTAACCTATAATGTAATACATCTTCGAATGTAAGAGCTTATAGTAAGTATTTGTTTATTTTAAGTTGATACATAATTAAAATCAATTAATTTTTAATAATTTTGCCTGACCTAGATGAGAATTTTGTCGAATGGGGTGCTCATCCAGACACGTTCCTGCCAAGGTCAATACATATGAATATAAAAGCCATCAAATAAAATTATGAATAGCCAAGAACCCACCAAAGTAAACAAACAAACGGACAGACATTTCGATTACGACCCGAAAGCCCATTGGAATCGCCGTCGCCGGCGTGTTAATGAGAAGCCACAGAGACCGAGCACTTGGCACTGTTAGCATTGGCCGCCAAAATTGGGAAAAGGGTCACGTAGCCAGCATTAAAACAGAAATCACAAGCTGCGCCGATCGGGGCAACATAATCAAAGCCTTGCCGAGCGAACGGGAAAAGCAACAACTTAGTCGGGAGGCCTGAAACCCACAGTGACAAGCATAAATTATAAGTAAAGATCTGACGGGAGACGGGTATAAATAAGCGGAGCTATTGGTCAATTCAGAACACAAACCAATCAGACTTCAAAATGATTAAAGCTACCTCTACAATTCTGCTGCTGGGCTTGGCTGTTCTGGCCTATTCAGAGCCACTACGCCAACGATTCGTGCCGCGACGCGGGTTGGCGCGCCAGGAGCTGGCAGCACCGCCGAGTCCAGCGCCCACGGGCTATCCTGAGGCGGGCGTAACGCCCGATGTACCCTTTGAGCTGCCCAGTTCAACTGCCCAGCCGGAAGTAAACTATCTGCCCCCGGATAACACATACGGACCGCCAGACAGTGTTTACGGACCACCCACAAACGTGGATGAACCGGAGCCCCAAGCAGAGCAACCCATTGATACGGATGACATACCAGCGCCAGAAGATGAGACACCTGTGGATGCCAAGCAGCAGCCAGCCGCGGATGTAGATGTGACTGAGGATGAGGAGCAAGTGCTTGTGGAAGTGGCTGAAGATGGCACCGTCATTGCTGTCTCTACGACCCTCGATCAGCCCCAGGACAACAAACCGGCCAGAATCTACCAACGCTTCCCACAGGGACGCCGCCGGGAGCAGCCCGTGCCCCAGCGCCTGGTACTGCGCCGCAGCTGGTAAAACTGTAACCAAAGTCATGTAATTGCTATTAATAAAGTGGGGTCGACCCAAATCTTTGATTTACTTGTAATTGTGGTTTACTCACCGCTGTTGGGCACGTAAACGCTTGGGCTTGCCGTATAAGTCATCGCGGTGCTGGCGATTGACCTCGTCTGCATTTTGGGCAGTGTCCATGAAGGTCACCTGTGGCCTATAGGTATTTATAGCCCCCAAATGGCAGGTGGTAGCAGCAGTTCATGTTTTGACGGCAAAATGATTGGTGCTTGCGGTTTATTGGCGGGTCTCTGTGCGATGCTTAGCCTGAATGTGGTTGCCACTGAGGCGGCTAGACTGCGCTTTCCGGGAGCTGTATTTCAGCAACAGGAGGCAGCACCTTACCCAGCAGCGGGTTTGACACCTGATCCGCCATTTGAGCTGCCCACGAAGCAAGCGGCGGAGTTTCCACAGCCCGATTTGACCTACGGGCCACCTGAAGAGGAGCTGGAGCTGATTTATGGGCCACCTGATGATGTCTACGGGCCACCCGATAAGGTCTACGGGCCGCCCGACGATACCTACGGCCCTCCTGCCGTAAATGAACTTCCTGATCAGACATACGCTCCACCCACAAACGTTGACGCCACTAGTGTACCCCAAAGTGCAGCCACTATAAGCCTTGCCAGCTTGCGTCCACAGGCACAGCTGGTGCTTCCGTTGGTGCAACGTTTTACGGCCTTCCGGCAGCTGTTGCGCCCTGTGCAGTCACAACGCAGACCTGCTAAATTGACAACTCGTCCGCAGCATAGGCCCGCCAAAATAATCAATGGATTCGGCCCAGCATTTCCTGTCACACAATTGACTTTGCCATTTGTTGATCGTCGCATTCCCTTTAGAACTGAACGTTTAATTCTTAACGCTCCGTTGAAAAGAAGGCCTGCCAAAATCACGGTAAACTCACCAGCTCCAACAATTGCACAGTTGACGCCCGCTATACGCAGGCCCATTATTTCGGGCGATAGAATTATTGCCTATTCTGACAGAGCACAGAATTGGTAAATAATGTTAACACCTGTAAATATCAACATAATAAAAAAAAAAAATTTCATTTGAATTTTTGAATTTTTAATTGGCGCCTAATCAGTCATTGTAGTGCTGTGCAATTACTAATTGAAGAATTGTAAAATACATAAGCTTGTAGATCTGGCAATACTGTTAGTATCGATATATATTAGTACGTTTACTCGCTTATCTGCCGGCCTCCACTCGCCAACAACACATTATTGTTACCCATCCCTATAGCACGCTAAAGCAAAAAGATTATTGCGGAGACTGAAACGCTGTTTTTTTCTAATAAAACAAATATTTAAATTAAATACAAGAAGTTATTTGCATCTGCAGGCAGTTCTAAGACGACAAACATACTACATAGCAGTAGCGTGGACGAATTAAACACAAGGTATATTTTTGCCGGTCCGTTGACAAAACCAAATTAATAAACAAATTTTGCAGCTAAAATGGCTGGGGTGCTGTTTGAGGATATATTCAATGTTAAGGACATGGATCCTGAGGGCAAAAAATTCGATCGTGTTTCCCGCCTGCACTGTGAATCTGAATCATTCAAAATGGACCTCATACTTGACATCAACTCGTGGCTTTATCCCATGGAATTGGGAGACAAATTCCGCTTGGTGCTGGCCACAACGCTGCGCGAGGACGGCTGTCCCGACAGTGGTGAATACAATCCCATGGAGCACGAGGGTACGCGTGCCGACAGCTTCGAATATGTTATGTTCGGCAAGATCTACCGCATTGAAGGTGACGAAGCGCACAACGAATCCTCTCGACTGTCGGCGTACGTTTCATTTGGTGGCCTGCTAATGCGTCTGCAAGGCGATGCAAACAATTTGCATGGCTTTGAGGTGGATCAGCATATGTACTTGCTGATGAAGAGACTGGCGTTTTGAATTGTATATAAAAATTTAATAAATTAAGCGTCATTTTTAAATTCGACAATCTGACCAACTACAATTGCGGTATTCGTGGTTTTGCTTAATGCGGCTCTTCCAAAATCGGCGCTTGTTACATCGTATCGATAGTTTGAGCTATCGTGATAGAAATATCGAATTATTGGCATGCTCTTCAAAAACCATAGCAGAGTGACCAGCCAGCTTTTAAAAAGTCACGTAGTGCCTAAAAATGAAAAACTAAGTAGGAAAAAATTATCGGTAAAATCTGTCATTCGAGATTCTACCACACTGCAAAAACAAAAAAAACACGCCAGCGAATTGTGTATAAAATAATATATTAATCTATTAATTAAGCAAAATAATCAAGTAATTAGTCTATCGAATGTGTTGCCAGTCACTGTAACACGAATTTCGACAGCGTTGTTAGCACTTGCAAAATGTTGTTTGTTGGGTTGTTGGAAGGTAAACAAATTGTGCTGTATAAAGTGGGCGTTTGTTTGGCAAATGCACTAAAATTTAAACAATAACACAAACCTAAAATGTAGCCTTTTAGCCTGTCCGTTGCTTGTGTGTGTGAGTGTGTATGTGTATGTTCAGTTTTGAGGTTTGTTTGCAACTGTGCGCAGTTCACTCGTGGGTAAGTTGACTTTTTGCTCTGATTTTCCCTAATAATGCGAATTACTTGTGGTGTTGGGTACTTATTTGGAATATACATATACATTTATACTCAATTATACTCTATTTGTATGTAAACAATTGGTGTTGGCAACTTACTAACAAATACTCTTTTAGCAGTAGCGAATTGTTGTACTTTAGCGTCCCACAAACAAAAGACTTCAATGTTTTGACCCCCAACCAATGGCAACCCCTGCGCCCTGCAACTGCGCTGCCCGCTGCTGTTAGCGCTCTCTGTCCGTCCAATTTGCCTATTTAGCATTACAAAACTGTTTTTTCTTCTTTTTTTTTGCCCCCACACCTTTTGTGACTTATTTCGCTGTCGTTCGTGCTTTTTTCAACGTTCTCTTTCAATTTTAATGAATCGCTGCTACCGTATGGCAATGTATGGTGTAATAATGTTAGGTGGTGCCATGCAGGCCATTGCGCTCATATGTGACTTACCAATTGCACTCGTGCATCGACGCACCGCGTCGATTACACCAACCTTCAGAATCTAATTTGTACCGAAATACAATATTTTGAATTGAAATTTGTATTGTTTCTTATAACGAAATCACACATAGAAATATTATAAAATGTATATGTTAAAGACGCCTAAGTTTTTTTTTATCTTCATTCTGCTTGAGATATAAAGAATGAAGTACTTTGTAAAATCGCGATTGAATGGTACTGAAAATGAAAAATAATTGATTAATTAATTAATACAGTATTACTTTCGGCAACCGTGATTAAAAACGCAATCTACATTTCCCATTCAAGTGAAACAAAGAAGCTAGCTGTCTTTTAATCTATTATCTGATAACTGGCTACTCCCATGAGATCACCTTGTATGATTACACCCTACGGCAGTGTAGCTTGCTGGCAGACGTCGCACTGCAACAGTTACAGTTAAAGCTCTTTGAAAGTGTTTTAGGGTTTGGCTCTCGCCCGTTTTTAATTCGCTTTTCAACAGTTCTGTTTTCATTTTCATTTTACGCTTCATTTGCGTAACGTGCAGCTGCGTGAACTGTGGCCCTGTCCCTGTCCCTGCACTTGGATAGCATGCTTCAATTGCTGCCGAGTTCGAGTTCATAAAATTGTGTTGTACAGTGTGAGTTTTGGCGTGCGCCGCCCCTTCGGCTTTGGGTTCTTTCTGGGTGCCCAGGGCGACGTCAATGAAGCGTCACCAAAGGTCTGTAAATCTCCTCTAGTGTATGTGGTGTATGTGTGTGTGTGTGTGTACCATGGTCAATCTGGTCGCCAGATGTGTATATATTTTTCGCGTTAACTGTTCCCAGGGTCGTCATCGTCGTCTCTGTTCTTGATTTTTACACTTTTCTTTGTTTCGCCTGCATTTTTTTCCTGCTTTAAAATGCCATTTCATTAGAAGTTGTCAGCGGCAGCAGCCGCAATTTTATAGTGCAGTAAGTTACCACATGTTCTATAAGTAAACCCTTATCTGGCTCCCTTATCAGTTATTGCCTTTGTGGCGCTCTTATCAGTGTTCCTTGAGCGCTCGCTCTCTCGCATTCCAAACAAAAGATTGAGAAAACAAACTGAGCAACCTTTCAACATTGTTCATATAGTAAGTTCATGTGTGCTTGGGTATAAGTACTACCTGGAAATTCAAACTGATAAAGTGATAAAAACAAATATAGAGTAAGTCTACAGAGCAAGAAAATAAAGTGTTCAAATCACTAATATCTCATAAATCCAAATTTTAATCATGAAAACTAAAACTAAACATAACTGAGAAATAAACTCACTTCATTGAAATTTTAGCTGATAAATTCATAACATTTGGTCTACACAGCAAAAAACGAACGTATTAAAACTAGGAAACATCTGTTATATATCAAGAATTGAACTCAACAAATTTGAATACAACTGAGAAGATCATGAAATTGTTGACTTTATGATTTAGTTTGTATGGGAAATTTAAAAAGAAACAAGCAGTTCGTTTATTTTTTTTCGTTCATGTTTCCAATTTTATGCTTTCGAGCTTACATTAGTGGGAATTGCTTGCAATAACTTCATGAAGTAACACACCAAAGAAAACCTAATGAAGTATCTTCATTTTTATTGAGAAAAGTTATACATTGTATTTTATTAATTATTTTTGCGCAGTGTATGTATGTACTGCCTACTCTCTCCGCCCCCTCAAATTGAAACTGTTCTTATCGTCAGAGTCAGTTTAAAAAGTTCGGTGGACACAGCTGAAATTCTTATTGTTGTTTTCTTTTCTGTTTTGTTCTGTGAGTTGTTTAGAACGTGGCATTGCAAGCTAAATAAATAACAGCTCTTAACTTTTTCTTGCAGCGAAACTATAACTAAATCGCTATAACAATCCAAGGTGTTTGGGAACCTCATTCTTAAGCTAAAGTAGTCGAAAACCAAAAAAAAAACTCGAATAGAAAAAAAAAAAAAAAAACAAACCTATCGTAGATACATTAACCCCTCCCCAAGTAAATAAATAAGCAGCTGGTGCCGGGTGCAGCAAGCTCTGTAATAGCCATAAAACTAACTCAGCATGGTACGCAGCCGTCGCAGCCTCTCCAAGGAGGATGCCGTCTCTTTGCTCACGGATAGCGGCATCTCGCTCTCATCGCCGCCGGCGGCACGCGAATCCTCGCCCACAGCGCCGCCCATCAAGCGGCGCAAGAGCAGTCTTAACAGTCTGCAGGATTTGTATGTGGATGACGAGCTCGAGGCCGAGCAGGACTCCACAGATGCAGATGCTGACTACATACAGCCGGAGCCAAAGAAATCACCACGCAAATCGGACTCATCGCGTCGCAAGAATCATGTGTGCACTCACTGCTCCAAGGAATTTGGTGGCCGGACCGATCTGTTACGTCACATGCTCATCCACTCGGACGAGCGACCACACAAGTGCAAAGAGTGCGGCAAAAGCTATCGACAGGCTGTGAATTTGAAGAATCACATAACCACCGCACACGAGCACAAGAAACAGTTCGCTTGCACGGAGTGTCCCAAATCGTTTGCACTCAAGGAGCGTCTAAAGCTGCATATGCGACTGCACTCGGGAGAGAAGCCATATCCATGTGCGCTTTGCGAGAAACGCTTTGCCCGGGGTGGTCAGGTGAGTTACGGAATTTTTTCATTCAACATATTAATTCTTCTATCCAACGCACAACAGTTGCAGCAGCACATGGTGTCGCATCACAAGACGAGCATTCAGCAATTCAACTGCACCAAATGCTCGGCCAGCTTCTCGACCAATGCCAATCTGCGCGTGCATATGGAACGCCACGAGCAGGGCATGGATCACAGATGCTCCATTTGCGAGAAACAGTTTGCCAATGAATTAGCGCTGCGCGCCCATATTAATCAGGAGCACCACAAGCTGAGTCAATTCGATTGCGAGATTTGCCACAAGGCCATCGAACCGGATGAGGATCTGGCCACGCACATGCAGAAGCATGCTGCGGTAAAGACGCACGTCTGTGAGGTATGCAATTCTTATTTCACACAGAAATCGCAGTACAATGTGCATATGCGCATGCACACAGGCGAGCGGCCATATCAATGTCGGGTGAGTCCTAATCTAATCAAAGTTTACTATCCGATCTCTATTGTGATATATCCGGCAGATCTGTCATCAAACATTTGCCCACTCCAGCGTGCTGAAGCTGCACATACGCAAACACACAGGCGAGAAGCCGTTTCCCTGCCAGCTTTGTGATGATGAGGTGGCTTTCTCGCAGTTGGCGCATCTCAAGAATCACATGAAGAAGATACACAACCAACAGAAGTCCTACATGTGCCCTGGCTGCCATGAGTTCTTCAAGATCAAGGTGGAGCTGCAGTCGCATATCGAGCTATGTAGCAAGTGTCAACCATCGGACGAGCTCGACGATAGTCAAACAGAAGATTCACTGACGCTATCCAGCATACGCTTTAATATGGCCGTGGTGCTCAAGAAGATTACCTCGGCGCAGAAGCTGCGCCAGCTGGGCTACGAGAAGCGTCTAATTGATAATGTCATCATTGCCTCATTGAAGCTGGCACAGCGTCCGACGCATGATGATGTAAAGCTAACGCCTTTGACCAGGCTGCGTTTGAATGTGGAGGAGTTTCTTAAGTGGATTGTGCCGGCGCCCGCCATGAAAAAGTTCACCGAGGAGCTGCTCTCCATCGATACGATACTCGATAAGATTGCGACCATGTACATGAAGCAAAAGTAGAACGCAATAATTATTTTCTGCTTTAGACCTGAGCGACTGTGCCATAGAATAAACGCGTTTAGAATTAGTTCTTGCCATTTAATTTAGTGCAAAACCAAAAAGTTCTAATAGAAAATGTAACCAAATGATCTAGCCCAAAGATATTATCTTTTAAGCACGCATATTTTTTGAATTTACGTAATTTTCTGTTAGTCGTAAATTTGCTATTACCAAAAAAAAGAAAGAAAAAATCAATTCACATGGAGTGAAGTCTTTCCGTTTATGAAAACTTGCCAGGGCACTGCTTTAATGTGCTTATTTATACGTTAATTTAAGTTTAGGTTAATTCAATGTGGCCATGCATATTTAATTCAAATGCATTTGAAATCGCTTCATTGTCGTTAGACTTAGATACATACCCATTGCAAGAAACCAAATATGAAACCATTGTGTAACCTAACAAGAAATTAGAATTGCGAATGTACAAGATAAGAAATGAAACCCATTAGCACGTGTAAATCAAAATCTTTAAAAACAAAATAAATGAAATCAAATGTTCAAAATCAGTCAACCTTGTAATTTATTTTAAATACTTCACTGTAACCCGTGGTCATTTTATTCTCATTCTATGCGCAATTTCTTCCCTGGGATCATAATGCACGACGATTACCTTATACTATACTTTGGAGCAAACTATTTATATCTTATATTGGTAATTTTAATTGTCGGTTTCCTTTTCAACGTTGTTTTACATCCAATTTATGCAAATGGGAGCATCACAAATTATACATTTCAGAAAAATATTAAGAAATATTACAAAAAAAATCAGACTAGATCCCATATTGATTTAAATAAATATCACTACATACATAATTAAATTATACATTTTATAGAGCTGTTCCCGGCATATCAATTTGAGACCCTTGAACTAATCAAAGCAATAGAATTTTTGCTTCTTGAAGGAAAGGTACTTTAACGCAATAAGTGGCCTAGAGAATAGAGCTCCAAGAACTCTATTGGCCAAACACCCAACACAACACACCCAGGAAAAGAACTGTCCAAAAGGCAACGAGCAAACCACAATAACAGTTATGTATCTACAACTGTCATGCAATGGTGTTTGGTGGTTGGTGGTCTGTGCGGTGCTGCCTGCCCCTGGACCCATGGGCCCATGCCGTAATGCTATATATGGTCGCGTTTGTGCAAATTTATAAGACACTCACATTAAGGCGGCAAATATTTGTATGGCCATGTTACAACTATACGTACAGTGGCATCCTCAGCATTAAACGTTCACCTGCTGCCCACCTGAGGCATTATGAGGCTCCCCCAATGCGATTAATGAAATTTCTAAAGCGAATTTATTGAAACGGTCGTAAATGTCAGCGCGGAAAAACCTGGGCGCGAGATATATGGTAAATTTTATATATCTAATATATACAAGTATATGATTTTTATGGCCGCCACTTCTAGTTGGCGTTGGCGTTTGTCCATTGCGTGTCACTCGATGTTAAGGTGCGCCTCATCCTCATCCACATTCTCGTCCTCCTCCTCCTCTTACCCAACCGCGCCTGTTTTAGCCACAGCCAGCAGCTTAATGTCTACATTTGTTCTGGCCATTGCGTGTTCAGTGGCTGCCCTTTCCATTTTCTATGCACCTCCAGCTCCTCGTTGCGACGGCTCCAGTTCCAGCTGCTGCCATGGCGCATTAGAACAAATTGTTCTTGTTACGATAGGAGGATGGACATGCCTTTTGCCTTGTTTGGACCGATGGACAGAGTGCCACTGCTGCTGCTGCTCCGATACACCCTACAAGTTGAGTATTTTAGCAGTGATAGACAGGTTCAGATAATGTAAATCCAATTACATTACATTACATTGTATAAATACTTATGCTTTGCATGCTAGTTAAATCTATTCTATACACATTTACTATACATTAATATGATTAATCTGCAATATATATAATCTAAACTATCATTTTTTTTTAGTTGTCACAGGGACACCTAAATGAAAAATGAATTTTGGAATGAAAAACTTTTCTGCTTTTACAAATATTACATACAAACTTAGCAATTCCAAAATTATACTTTGTTTAGTTTCCCATAATTTGTTAAAAAACTGACCACATTGTTATATAGATGCCATACGCATAATCAGACGGAAACTTAATCTATATACTTGTATATAAAAATGTTATGTTGGTTTCGGCAAACATCAAAAACTCGAGTAGTTCCGCACCGATTGAGTTAAAATTTTGACACAGTTCGCTTCAGGATTGTATTCATCTACCGGCGTCCGCGAGAAAACTGCCTCTTTTAGGTGTAAGTGTTGTGTACCAGCAACAGTAGGCTTTTTTATAATGAAGTAATGAGTCAATAAAACTACATCAGTTATATAAAACATGGGGTTCACATGTATAAGGAAGAATTTAAAGAAAATTAGTTTTGACTGTGGCCAACGGTCCGGGGATTTTGGAAAATCTACTCCCACGGGCGGAAAACTGTTGTACAAAACTTGACGATTTTATGAGAAAATGTTACCCAATTTTGAAAAATCTACTCCCATCAGTCACCACGGACGGTGGAATTTGTTAAATCGCTTTCAATGATCTTGATACCCTTTACAAAAAATCATAGGGCACTAGAGAAAATATATATATATTTTTTTTAATTACTTACTTTCATCTATGCAACCACAATGTGCCACAGCAAAGTGTGGCGGGGTATATCTAGTACTTGTATACAAAACATTGCCGCAAGGCTTATAGCTTCGGGTCGCCAAAGATAGCCAGGCTTTCATGTTTTTCGTACATTTAGTAAGGATATTAACAAGTTTGGCTAGCCGCACCATTGGTTGCATCCTTTCTGAGCTGTTGTTATTTTTTGTTGTTGTTTTTTTCACGGGTTTAATGCGCCGCGAATTCGTGAAACAAATAGTCGTAGACACAAGAGCTCTGTAACTAAGTACGCATGTTCTTTGGCCGGCTTAACTTCATCTGCATGCAGATTTCGCCAGGGCAATGTTAATGATGGGAAAAATGCGCGTTTGAAATGGGGAGAAGGAGGATGAGCTGCCATGGAGAGCAGAACCATTCCCAGTGCCGAATGACAGTATCTGTGACGATTCTTGTGCTCGTTCTCGTTTTATTTTGTGAACCGCAGCAAATTGATTTGGTTTTGGTTTTCTGTGCTACCCAGACATTTGACGTTGCTTGTTTGGAACTGGCATTATATCATGTGCATATATAATTCTTTTGTTGTCTGCTGCTAATTTGCAAATTTGCGCTGACATTGAGGTAATGTCATAGCTGAAATCACTGAGCAGGGCAGTTTCTGAACCTGATTCTGAATCTGAACCTCAACCTGGACGAACGCAGTAATCATGATCAGTTGACCAGTTTGACTGACGTCTAATTGTGTGGGATTTGTGAGAGGAGTTGTCTTGGCAAAAAGAAGCCCAGCTAATGGGCTGCTTATTTAGTTGTAAGTGCACTGCATACAAAATTGCCGTAGTCCACTTAAAGTAACCCAATGATGCACAATTTTAGTAGCTCAGAAATCATGGAAAGTTATGCCATTAACTTATTAAGGACTTCGAAATGCAAATACTTAAATCGTAGGGCATTTCAACATTTTTCCTTCATTTATTTTTAAATATCAATTTTAGCATTCTTAAATTATAAGTTTTATTAATTTGTATATATTTTGCTCTCATTGCTATAGATTCGAAACAAGAAAGAACGCCTATCTTCGGAGTACCGAAACTATATACCCTAGCAGGAATTAATTTTTATACAAGACTTAATTTTTGTTTGATTGCTCCTTTTTTTTTTTTATTGGTGTGGTGGTTGTGATCGGCACCTTGCGATCTTACCCAACCATTTATCGGGTTTAATGATCCAGGATCTACATATTTACATTAATTATGGGAAGATGTTAATATTAATATTAATTTAACATAAGTGTGAGAGTAAAACAAAAAACAAAACATGTGGTTCGATTTTGATAAAGATTATAGGAAACTATTTCAAGTTTAATAAAACTCTCATTTAGTTTGGACAAAATATTTGTATAAACAAAAAGTTTGATATAGTGAAATAGTGGTCCGATTTTGACCAAATTTAGTCAGATTGTATAAACTATTTAGAGAATCTGCATGGTAAGGTTTGGTAAGGATACCTTTATAAACAAAAAAGTTTTTCATATAAAAACATAGCTGTCGACCGATCATTCCTATGGCAGCTATATGTTATAGTGGTCCGATCCGGCCGGTTCCGACATATGTACTGCCTGCAGCAAAAAGAAGGGTCTGTGCCAAGTTTCATCACGATAGATTTAAAACTGAGAGACTAGTTCAGAATATATATACTTTGTTGGGTCGGAAACGTGTCCTGACTATTACACATTTCGAGACAAAATTATGATATCCTCTGGTATAAAAAGTGAGAAATAAAATATTTTCTAAATATTTGTGTTTTATTATACCTTCTCTATCACATTTGACCTTAAGCCCGTCCGTGGTGACGGGTGGAAGTAGATTTTAAAATTTTTATACAACAGTTCTCTGCCCGTCGGGGTAGATTTAAGAAAGTCCTGGGCTTTTTGCTCACAATCTAAACAGATTTTATTTAAATTTTTCCGAATGCATGTGTACTGTATGTTTTAAATTAATGATGTAATTTTTTCTCGCGTTCGCCTGTATGTTATTGAGGTAAAAAATAGATGAAACTAATCCTTGAAGCAAGCTGTATATTGTGTCAAAATTTGAGCTTAATCGGTGCAGAACTTTTAGAGATTTTGATGTTTGCAGAAACCAACATAACATTTATATATATATGTAAATAGATAATATAAATTATTGTGATCTGTCTAAGCATATTATTTATTATTTGAAGCTGTAAGGTAGAGATAGTCAAGTAACTGATCAAACAAGTGGATTATTTACACCAAATAGATGGGTAAAAGTATGCATTTTGAATTAACGCTTTTAGCTATTCCTTGTACTTAGTTTAACTGTCAAGTTGTTGCCTTGAAAAAACCAACTAGACATTAACCTTTAGCTTAAAGGCAGTTATGAGCATGCATGGATCTTGACCATGGATTTTCGACAAAGCTCATCTGCCGACACATGTTGCGGTCATTCAACTCAGCTGGCCAAAGTCAAAGCCAAGTCAAAAGTCATAAAAGATATGCAAGCACACAGCCTGCCTCAATATGAGCATAAATGTGAACATATGTACATATGTCCATACATACATACGTGTTGGGGTATGTGCGTCTACATCTGCTGCTGGTAATCCTTGGCCATGAATGCCCTTTGCAGCAGCAGCAACAACAGCAACAACAATTACAAATGAACGACTTCTTTGTTCTGTCAGCAATGGTTGGGCCCAAGGTTCGAGTTGGAGTTCGAGTTGCGGTAGCAGCCAAAAGAGGGGGCGTCGTCAGCGTCTACATCTGAGTGTACACTAGAGTCTACAGCAGCTGCTACGCATAAAGCATAAGCCATTTGGCCATTTGGATGCGAATACGAATGCTGCTGCTGCTGCTGCTGCTGCGGAGGCATCTTTGGGGCGTTGTTGCTGGCCAAAACAAATACACGAGTATGCTGAGACTGGCCAACAAAATGTGCAACGTTATCATAACTAAGTGCATGGGATGCGTGTGCGCCCCGAAAGCGCCTGCATATGCATAATTCATGCTATTGAACCCTCTGCTCTATAGAGAACACAGAACAGAGACTGCAGACAAGAGACTAGAGACTGGACTCTGGACATGGACATGGACATGAACCTGGAGTGGCTGTGCGGCCTGGCTAGAAAAATTATAATTTCACAAGTCATAATAGGATTTGCAATTCAAATGCGAACGCAGACACAGACACAGCCACAGAAACAGCCACAGAAACAGAAACAGACACACACAGACGCAAATACAGAACTCTCAACTCCTCGACTATACTAGTTGCACAAATTTCTGTGGAAGGCGCAGTCAACAAATGACAACAACAATGAGCCTCATATGGCCAGGCTGAGCCAGGCTGAGCAGACAGCAGCCTTAGGTCCAGCTAGGTAGGCTATGGGGCCAGACAATGGTTGGGGCCAGCGCACGGCATAGCCAATATGTCAAAAATATTAAGAGACATGGCCATCGAGTCGGGCATAAATATGCAAACGATAAGCGCTCGCCTCTATAAAGTTGTAAAATTGACAAGCGTTGCGATGCCAAAGTCTCAAATAAAGCAATAAAATGCGCTAAAACATCGCCATCGACATGGCCCCATCGATATGGACGGTAGCCGATCCGGCGCTGGTCCAAATGCAAAAATTAGAAATGAAAGCCAGCGGGTTGCCTGCCCAGAATTTATGCCAGTTGGTTCCCGGTTTAGGTTTGTCTTTGCCTCTGCCTCTGCGCCTGGCCCTCCACCAGACCCGGCACAAATTATGCTGCCAGAGTTGCGACAGTCACAGCTGACTCAATCAGTGGAGGAGGATGAGCATTCAAAGCTGACCATCTATTGAAGATCAATTCATGAGCCTGTGCCTGTGCCTGCAAGGCTTCAAGGAAGTGAAGCTCAAGTATCATACAGATAACTAATGCGCTTACATTGCTGAATATCGTAATAATGTCAACTGAATTCTGAAGATGGTAGCCCAATGGGGACACTTGTCAGTGGGGAATACTTGGGCGCTGCTACTTTATGTGGCTATGCGACTGTTTGTCTTAAGTAGGAAGTGAGAGTTTAGCATTGTGTCCATTTCTGTGATCATAAAGTGAATGAAACTGAAGTTATAGGAAGGTGAGTTTAAACGTAATTTGTTATTATTTTTAACAATATTTTAATATTAATGCAAATTTATAAGCTGTAAAAATATAAATCTGTGCTAAGATAGATTGATAATTAGGATAATAATAAAATAAAAACGATTTAAAAAAAAAACTCTAAAATATTTATTGAGAGCAATATCAATTATTTCCCATACCCATTTTTTATAATTTCAGCATTTTAAACCCAATTTATAAACTTGGAAGAAAACAAAAGACTTAGGCAACGAACTTGACAATTTTCTTGCTAAAAAGGCAACGGCCAGTTTTGATTAGGGCTTAAGCTCAACTTGTGCTCAGCCACTGCGTCATAAATATTTAATGATAATGATGATATAGCCGGGCACAAGCCACGTTCCATAGCTCCATGGCCATAGAATAGCCTTGATCTTAGCCTTTGGCATGGCTTTAACTTCAATTTAAATCAAATGTGCGCACCGATGCCTGCGTCGCATTGAGGTCTTTCCTTTTATTTTTAGAAGAAGAATATGACCGACACTCACTCACACACATACACACACACACACTCACACACCCTAAATAAGTATGTGTGTGTATGCTATTTTTAGAGCTGCATTTAAGTGGCGACCGCGTTCGCGGCCTGAACTCTCGCTAAAATATGTCCCGCTGTGAATTATGTGTCTACATAAATTATCAGGCCAGGAATTAATCATTTTTTATGCAGGACTGTGGCCGCTCTGGCTATTGCCCCGACTCCAGCCCAGTCCTGGCAACTGCTGCTGCCCATTAGGTACCAAAGCGCAGCTTAAATCTACAGACACATGCACATAGTTTGGCACTGACTTTAACTGGCCCATGCTTGTGGGCACTTTATGTCGCTTTGTGTTTTTGTCTTTGTCTTAGGATTAGACCTATTGCTGTTGGCGCCTACAACTACACTGCGGCTCACTCGATTGGTAAAAGCGCAATAAATGCAAATATGTTAACTAACTCTTTCCTAAAACTATTGGCAAGAGATATGATATATTACCAGTCATGCATCTCTTTTAAAATATATTGTTAGTTTTGTTACATATTATAATAAAACACTTTTTATAGCTATGATATTAAAACAAAACTTAGTAAAAAGTATAAAATTTATGTAAAAATTAAGATATATATAATTTCCCTTTTGGTTTTCTATATATAGAAATAATATTTAAACATAGAAACATCGATATATGTATATATAAAAAGTGGCCATCAGTGAGCTTATTGCTAGAATTTTTCTCAAAACTTGTCCGTTTATGAATGGTATTTAATAATATTCACTATAGTTAGAATTTAGCTTTAATTATTGATTTAATTTATTTAGATTAATTAAAAATACTCTCTACTAGTTTATATTTATTGGAGTATTCTATAATTTTCTTTGACTTGCCATTTTAAATACTTTTTTAGCTTTCTGTATATTTTAGTAATTATTTATTACACTAACAATAATTATAAAAATTTATTTGATATTACATTAATTTTTTCAGTTAATTTAGCATTCTTTTTATATATATATTTATTTAATTATTAAATATTAAAACATCTAATAATATAAGAATGTAGCCTTGGCCTATGAATCTATTTACTTCTATATAATTACGATGCAATGTAAGTTTTCTGGAGCAATTCCCATGTACTTGTATTCCTACATATATGTGTGCCCTAAAAGCGATTGGGCCGAAACCGATAATTTGATGTCGTTGGCCATATTGAGATTGTGCTGATGTTCTTGTTACTGTGCTTGTTGTTTTTGTTACTGTTGCCTATAATTGATACGTGTTGCACTGTGCGCAAAGACAAAATCTGGCCGCGGGCTATTTACTTTGGCTCCTCGGCTGGTGCCCCGGTCGCGAACGCATCTGCTACACGAGTGGGGCGTGGCACAGGCTGGGGCTGTGGCTGGGGCTGAGGTTGTGGCTGTGGCTGTGGCAGACAAGTTGAACCGCCCCGCTGCGTCTGCAGTTGCATTGCATAAATGTCAAGGAAATCGCATGTCCACCCTCGTTTGTGTGCAATTTTATTGCAGAATCAAGGATGAAAGCTGTAGGTGCAGGGCGTGACAGGCTGAAACCCATGGGGCCGACCCACTTGTAAAGCATTTTATAATTTAATTTTCATACGAACGCCTGAACGTAGCGTCGTCTGGCTATCAAGTGGGTGTTGCTATCGATTATTATCGATTACTTTTGAGCCTGGCAAGCATAAATCAGCGCGCCCTGTAGGGCTGCACACCCGCTCCTACTCCTTCACGCTGCAATGGCCGCTTGCAGCTTTCAGCAGTTCATTTATCACTTTACAAATGGCAAAGTGGCGTAAAGAAAAACAAAAGACTTAAGCAACGAACTAAGTGCGCCTGTCTTCTAATGTTCTCATCTGTCGACCGTCTGTCGTCTGTCGTCTGCCTTCCACTTCAACTTCCACTGGCGTGCTACCGTCCGGCAACAAAAGTGATAATTAATGTGTAAACTGAGTACCGTAGCGCTGCCCTACCCCCACCAAATTCGTGCCTGCATCCTGCAGCCACGCCAAACAAAATTGTCAACAGTGAAAGCTGCGAGAGGTGCGGGCAGCGGGATGCACAGCTCCGCTCCGCTCTGCATGCTAACCAAGGTGCTGACACTAAGCACTTGTCACCCAGCCCCAGTGCATGCTCCTGCTTGCATGCGTGTGTCTCTGTGTCTCTGATTCCAGGCTCTCTGTCTGTGGCTCTGCCTCTGCCTCTGTCTCTGGCTGGGGTTGTCTCATGCAGCTGGACAAATTGCAGTTGTCGTCGTTGTCGTTGTCGTTGTTGCTGCCGCAGTTGTTGTTGCCTCCTTAGGCCCCTTTTATAATATTTCTGCTAGCTTCTGCTCGTTGCTATGTGCGTAGTTATGTAAACAGTGGCCAGCTAGAAACAAGTTGTTGCTGCAACTGCAACTGCTGCTGCTTCTGTTGTCGTAATTAAAGGTCAACATTTGTGCATGTTTTCATTGGCACGATCATGCGAACGGAAAGGCAAGTGAGAACTAAGGAACTGCAGCACCTTCATACCAGGAACTTGCAGTCATTGAGAAATATTTTTTAATGATCTGCTTAAGAAACTAGTAGCCCCAGCTATTTTCTGTGCTTCAAAATTATAATAAAATACCTATTTGAATCATCTTTAGCAGATGTTGCAAAAGTTGCCTCTTCTGCCTGCTTTTTAGCTTACATTAACTTTACGATTTTGTTATGATCTGTTAATTTACTTTAATTTTGCACATTTCATGCAACATATCCTCTAATGGCCCAAAACTCAGTAATTTAATAGTAATTTAATTTAACTCAGTTGCAACTGTTGCAAACATGGCAAGTATTTATGAGTTGAATCTTTGGTGGCTGTGACTATCACTATCACTGTCAGTACATTTGCATTGGCATTGACTTTGAGACCCTGCCAGGCTCATTTGCAATTTATATAAAAGAAAATTTCCATGCTGATTACTACTTGAGCATCAACGGCGACTGTTGCTGCTGCTGCGGTTGATGTTGCTGTCGATTTTCAATTGCTTATGGGCTGCAACCAGCAACACTGGAAACAGCAAGAGTAACAGCAACAGCAACAGCAACAACAGCTTGATCAGGTGAAATTTTCACTTTTGTGTCTCGGTTTTGTTTCGACGCAGCGCACTTAACATTATTACTACTATTGTTATTCAACCAAAATAATTTTAATGAAACTGGCCAAGTTGCTGCTCCATTGCTTGCACAAATTGCAATCTGTTCTGCGGCCTTCTCCTGGCTGCATATAAATTTTACTGTTGCTTTAACTTCGTCATGCTTTCTTTGTTTTATGCACAATGTGCATTGTGCGATATTTTGTTGTTGTTTCAGTTGTTCAGTTGTTGCTGTTGTTTTTCCCTGCGCTAATTACAGCAAGCTGGCTTTTGTGATTGATTGCAAGTGCAACGTTTCGCTGGAGTTGCAGTTGGAGCCGTAGCTGGGGCTGGGGCTGGGGCTGGGGCTGGGGCTGAGGCTGCTCCCATGAAGCGTGGCACGTGTTGCGTTTAATGTGCAGTTTCTATTACTCTCGCCTCTTCTTGCACTGCAATTGAAAGTGAAACTTTGCTTTATGAGCTGGGCTGGACCCAATCGCAAAGTCTAGGCCTAGGCCCAGGCTTGCCAACAACTTGCACTTTTGGCTGCGGACCATTGATAATTGACCTCATTTAAGATGCGGCTGTTCCGATAAGACAATAGGAATTAAAAGCGGCATCCACTAATTTAGCCAGGACCCGTCTCAGCCAGTTTACCGAGGCTTAGACTGTTGGTGAGCTAGCCAGCCAGGCTCTGATGCTTATCGAGCGGCCCTTAAGCCTAGACCAAAGACGTTGACTGGCTGCTGATGCTGCTTCTGCTCCTGATGTTGATGCTGCTGCTGCTGCCGTTGCCAATTGCCAATCGCGGCCAGCAATCGCGCCTCGCTAACGAGACGACGACAACAACGTGCTGCAGGCACTATCAGCGAGGGATGTCACAGAGTTTTTAAAAATAAGATAATTATATGGGCATAATAAGCTTAACTTGCCTTTCCTTATACTTCAATTAATTATATCCACATGAGAAAATCGCCGGCAGGAGGAGGTGATATCGTCGGCCAGGATATGATACTTCCGAATCATAGAATCAAGGGTGGATATCAGTGTGTGTGAGTAATGAAGAAGCATCAGGGACTACAACATCGGTAGATGTCAAACATTGACTGTGTTTTTAGGAAGCACTTGAAAACTTGAAAAGACGCCCAAGATATCCAACAATCGGGCTTATATGAGATGCCAATGTGTTAGCAAAGAAGTAATTGGAATACAAAATCCAACAAATATTTAAAGTAATGCTATTTTTTAGATTCAATTGTCATTTCGTATAGGCTTTTAAATGTTGTTCGTATTATATACATATACATATTATTATTGTATCTATGTATTAAATTATATTTTTAGATTCAAGGCCGCACTGTTTTGATATTGAAAATAAATAAATAAGATAAACAATAAATAAAATTTGGGGCTTGAAATAGCTGCTATTCATGCTAATTGAAAAGTTGTTTCAATTTTTGTTGAAATATCCCACTGAATATGACTTAAATAACTGTAATCTATTGCGCAAAGTATTAAAATCACTTTGCTATACTTAACATTACAAAATATGTCAAACATATTTTCTTCAAAATTATATTCTGACCCCACTCCTAACATATAAAATTAGTCAGTTCGATACAAATGTGCAATTTAGCTTGTTAGAAAGTGCAAAAACCGATATGCCCGTTAGGCATTAAAACTAGCGATGGAAAATATGAACGCGAAGCTGATGAACTAACCCTCGTCCATTTGGTAGAATCTTAACCTGAACCTGAGACGCGCCTTGCGGTGGCTGCCGCTGCATAAGCATCTGTAACTTTTCGCGCTTATCTAAGCAATAAATCTTCGATGGCGGTGGCAAGTCCCAAGTTCCAAGTTGCAAGTCCCAACTCTCAGTTCAAGTCCAAGTCGTGCGGGCGTTGGCTTTGCCTCTGCCTTTGCCTTTGTCTTTGGCTCAGCCTCAGCCTCTGCCTCTGCCTCTGCCAACGCTATTGCCACTGCCACTGCCACTGGCAGTGGCTCAACCACTTGATGGCTAGGTGACTGAGCCGGAGACTGACTGACAATCAAGTCGGTGCTTGATTCCCGATTCGCGATTTGCGATACCCAATGCCCGATGCCCAATGCCCGATGGCTGATGGCCGGATTCCTGGTGATCGTCTGCCTTCTCTAATGGGCTAATGTCACACTTCCTCTCCTAACAATAAGCCTGGCCAAGTTACAGTCTCTGCTGCTGGCAACGCCTAACAAATGCGACCCACATACGCGACCAGTTGGCTGACCAAATTTTGCATCGTCCCCAATACACGCCGCGATCCCTAACCATCTTATGTTGGGCTTGTTACGGAACTCGCTTGCATTTCCAGTGGCTCAGTGGCAATAAATTTCAATTTGCTGGCCGGTCTGAGCCTGAGCCTGAACCAGAGCCAGAGCCCGGGCCTGAGCTCCAGCCTGGGTCTTAGCCTGTGCCAGAGTCTGTCTCTGTCTCCGTGTCTGTCGGTAGTGTCTCGCTAGGCTGCCTGGCAACAATGCAATGCGGAGGTAAAATGATAAAAATTCGATTACATTCAGGTGTGAAACTTACATATATCGCAGCGATTTACTTGTTTGTACACTACACACCGCAATTGAGCCTTGCCGGCTAGCCCAGCAAAGATGTTAATATGTATACTGTATTGGAGTTAGATGAGCTACCAGCAGTTAAAGCAATCACACTGGAATAGTTTCATAATAATCAAGTTAAATTATGGAGCTAAGAAAGCTCCTTAAGATAATTCAAAAGCCAAGCAAAAATTTAAGACCATGAAAATGAGCTCAATAATCGACAAGTCACATTTAAAATATTCAATGTTAGCTTTTGGGATAAAAATTTAATTTGAATGCGAATAATTTTTATTAAAATTTATATAGTTGTATAAAAGTCTAATAATTTGTATTCTAAACTAAATTGGAATATTGAACATTAATAAAAATGTTGAATAATAGTTACAGTAAAAAAATCAATAAAAAGTGACATAATTTAAATAATTGAAATCTCGTTAAACTGGTAAAATATTTCATTACTTTTAAAATTCTTACGTTCTGAATTGTAAAAAAACAAAATCGAAATTTGTTTAAGTTTCGGATGGCTTGTGGGAGCTTAAGAGAAACTTGTTGCCTTTTTGCCGCATAGAATCAATGGCAGCAATCTTTCCATCTGAGTCAGAGTTAGCCACTGCAGTAGCTCATTGGAGAATCGGCTCAAATATCATTTGGCCAGTTGCCAGTCGAGGGTTCTCGAACTGCGGCAACTGCTGTGCTAGAGTGCGAGGCAATTGCCAACCAGCCAGGCACTCAGCCGGCTGGCGGACCGGGTCGAAGCTGGGTCGGCATCCTTTTTTTTACACGTCTTCCATTTGGAATTGGCCCCGGCCCTTGTTGGTCATTAATCATGCGCTGTGAACGACAAGCGTATAAGTTACTAGCGCATTGGCCCAAAAAGGCCAATGGAATGGGCCCGAGCCCTGGTTCAGGTCAGCGTCGCACACTTCCCCCGCTCCAGGACGACTTAGAAAGCATCCACAGCGACAGAGCCCAACCAATACCTAATTGGATGGAGATGCAGATGCATAACGGGGCCCAAAGAGCAAGAAAACTACAATAAAGAGAGCCAAATATTTTTGCCACATTTGTAATTTGAGCGTTCGCTTCGTTGCCTTTTGGCCATTTGTGGCGTGCTATGGATTTGTGTCATAATTGAAATGTTGTTGCAGGCGAATGCGTCCCGCACTGCACGCGATCTGCAGCGCATCAGTGCATCTTGTAAGGGGCTGGAGCGGTAGTGCGGTAGTGCGGCTGGCAGCAAGAGTAATTAAAACCAGTTTTCACTTTTAGACAGCATAAGCAATAACCAGCCAGAGGCAACATCATTTTCTCTCCATGTGAACTGTACAAATCTCCAGTGAGAACATTTCGCTGTGGAATTTCTGTGTGCAACACCCACAATGCACATTCAGTACTCAGTATATAGTTTCTAGTACTCAGTATTCCGTACTGGCCGTTTGTTGAGCCGTCAACAGCCATTAGCACTTTGGCACATAATTGATACGTGGCCGGGCCATAAAGCAAAATGCATAGACATCCACATCCACATCGCCATCGCCATCGACTTTGGAGCTGAACATAGACACTTGGATCTCCAGGAAAATGACGTTGTAAAAATGGCAGCACGTTGAGCGGCTTTTTCATGCTGTGTTCCTGCAACAGATTTTCTTATACAACACCTCGGGGGCGTTGTGAGCCGTTTGCCATACGACACCAAGATGAACAGCAACAACTACAACAATTGCAGCAAGAACTGAAGAAGGGCTGGGACTGGCATCTGTTGCCTGTATAGGAGTATGAGGTCTGGCCCGCAACGTAACTAACAATTTATTTAATACGCTCTACGTGCGCTTTAATAAAAGGCTCAATCAATCTGTGTGCGAAGAACAACAACACAAAAATAACCCAACAAAAAATTAAACATATGAAATCACCAAATGAACAGTTGCTCGACTCTGAAATGCTCTTGAGAACTTGGCTAATATATAATAATATAATTTAAGGCTTATTAAAATACATCAATTATACTTTTACATATGAATGAATGGTTTTTCCTTAATTTTGTATTTCTATAATAATATAAGAAAATTTAAAAAAAAAACTACTCAGAAAACAAAACAGCACCCAATGGGTATTACTAACAAAGTCTAAATATCTTAAGTAAGATATTACGAGGCATAACTAGTTTATTATATTAAATTATATATGCTTATACTTAACTATATTTTTAACAAGCTTATAAAATGAATGAAAAATTGCCAATTTCTTTGAAGCAAGACAACAACTGGAGTTTTGATTCAATAAATTTTATGAATTATGATTGTTATGATAATGATTAGTATTTATTTTTCAAGAAAACTCAGATACTGGTTTACACAAATTGCTTCATATACTTGTTGATTTAAAATCTCCTAGAAATGTATTAAATAAGATTTATTGTTCGATATTACACAAGAAAGATATTGTTTTTATAAATGTATCTAACTTGAAATAAATGAATATATAAAAGAAAAATGTATTTGTTTTTCTATTATTATGTTTATAATTGATATTACTTATTTTTATTTGTATTTTTATTATTATTATTTTACTTTTATTATTAAATGTATATAAGGCTTATTATAATTATCCTTGAAAAATCATAGAAATGTATTTTCAAATATCTTAGAAATTGACCAAAATGAACTCGTTTCCTTAACTCCAGCTTTGCCAGGATGTGCTGAAATGAAAGATGAAAAATTGTGTTAAAATGAAAATAATTAAAAATTAAATAACCTCATGATAGCTGAAAATAAGTAAAATAAGAAAATAAGCTAAGGATGCGGCATAATTAAATATTTAACTTTAATTTCGTTTTACTGACTGAACTAAACATTATATTGATTAATAATTTTATTTATGTAATATCTTTCTTTCTGGTTGTTTTTCACCCGATAAATGGTTCTGTGACATGGCATTACACTGAGCCAACACTCCACTTTGCATGTCCTGCAAGGGCATCAAGAACCTCTTTGAAGTGTGCATACAATGTCTCAAGTGCTTGGGGCCTGGTGAACGATGTGATGCGATGCTGAAGGTGCCAGGGTCCGAGTGTAGTGACAGCGACGTCGCGACGTCTCTTGACGACTGCGTCGATGTCGATCCTTTTGGCGCTGCTGCAGACAGCGTGTCGAATGGGATATGCGGAGCTGCGGATCTGCGGATCTGCGGATCTGGTGCCTGACTCGGTTTGGGGCGTTTTGGTTGCTGAACGGCTTTTCGCTAATGAAGCCATAAAGATATGTATTATTCCTATGCCATAAATTAAGCTGAGCCGCTTTGCGCTTTGACTATGACACCCACATGGTAATGAACACAGGAAGAGAGAGATGGATAGGGAGAGGGTGGGTGGGTACTACAAAAGTGCCTCAGTGTCTTAGTTGGTTATTCCCTTTGCATCTGGCACGTCGCCGCTTTGATTATCTAGCAATGTTTATGCATTTGACGATGGTGCTGCATTTAATTTTAACAACAATTAGCCACGCAAATGCTAAGGCCACAAATGCCAGAGGGAGGGGCAGAACATATTGAGGGCTCTCAGATCGTTCCTTTTGGCCATGCCTAACCCTAGCCAAAGGTTGTTGCCAGCTGCGGTCTCTCGACTCTCTCAAACGCCTAACAAGGTGTCAATATCTTAAAAATGTTATCTTTCTGCACATAAAACTCAAGCGGATCATAGTAAATCAGCCTTTGGTAGGCAGACCATAGCCCAAGCCCAAGCCCAGGCCCAAAGTCCCAGCTACAGCTCCCAGCCCCAGCCATCCCAGCTAGCCAAAGATCCACAACAATGGCCGCCTGACCAATGGAGCGCGCAATGTGCCTTTTATACGGCGGATTTACGAGCCAAGCCGACGACGTTGTGGCGAAGAAATATTCGATGGCCAGGCAACGATTAAAACGGACTCTTCACGCATGCGCGCACACATACAACGGCACAGGCAGAGCTGCTGCATAATGGGCAGCACACAGCACTATGCTGGACACTTGCTTAGGGATAGTGAATGCAATAAATAAACTTTGCTGTTGTGCTTAATACAATTTCATTCTTATAAAGTATTCTATCATTCATCAACCATCTATATATTAGTATCCGCAAACATCGAAAATTCGAAAAGTTCTGCACCGATTGAGCTCAAATTTTGACACAATATACAGTTTGGTTCAAGGATTGCATTTATCTATGTTTTACGGCGACAGCGAGAAGATAGGTTTTTACGTGTTCGTGCTGTGTACTAGCAGCAGCAGGCTATTCCCGATAAAGTAACGAGACAACTAAAGTGACATCAATACTTTCAAGCATTAATTACAGTAAACAAGTACACCGAAAAATATAATTAAAGCAATTTAAAAGCTCGCGAATCTACCCTCACGGGCGAAAATCTGTTGTATGAAGCTTGAAAAATCTAGTCCCACCCGTCCCCACAGACGGGAAACGGCCTTAAGGTCAAATGTGTGAGGTAAGGTTTTTGTTTTTGATCTCTAAGTTCCTTATATCATATCCAGCTAGTATAATATATTTATTTACATAATTAGGAAGTAAATGAGTTAGAATGCGTGATTGAATACATAACATAAAGTGTCTGTGTCTAAGCTGAAAGCTTTTAACCTTCATTGCTTGTTGTTGCGGAGGAGAGGAGAAATGCATCTGGCACATAGCTTTTAAGCAGGTACACTTTGAACAATACTGTCTGGTAAGTATTCAGGTGTATGATTCTAGATCGAGCCAAATTATTACTTTTAACAAATAGATAAAGCTTTAATACTTATGTTATTTTAGGTTAATTCTACACATGTGTTAGTTATTTCCTAATTAAGTAAGTATTTAGTATAAGTTTACAAATAGTCTATTAATTTATCATATACTTAATATATTGTATGATATCGTATAGTTCGAAATTTTATTCAAAAAATCCATTTAGAAAAAAATGTATATATTCATGTGATTATCTGTGCTCTACCTGATACACACATTCGCATAACTTTATTTGTTAACTTATTTTTATTAAATACTTTTTAATCCTTCATTTAAAAAGTTTTTAGGCTGCCTGGTTTATGAATATGGCCAGTACTGTAAAAGGGGGCTCGCTAGCTGGCTGGGTGTTTGCCCTGGCAGCATTTGCAACACCAAACCAGCATCGACACGGGTATCGGCATTGGTTTGAGTTTGAGTTTGAGCTTGAGCTTGAGCTTGAGCTTGGGGCATGCATGGGGCATGAGGTATTGGATTGGGGAGCAGTCGCATCATGTGCGCATTGCACGCACGTGATTAAAGCGCAGCCCCGTCGAGCCCGGAGAGCGGGCGGGATGCTGAAGGAGCGGGCGCAAGGCATGCTTATAAATCAGAATTCAGTTTTGGTCCCAATGACGTCGACAATGAGCTCAAAGGCGAGCGGCAGGGGACGCACCACATATTGATAAATAAATAAGTTCGCCAAAAGGCTTTTGTCTTTACGCGGACTTGGCCAATATCCTGAGTTGTTGTTATTTTGTGCGAGTTCAATGCACTTGTGCAACTGGTTTAAATTAAAATTTGAAAATTCATTTTGCTTGATTTATGCGCAACATCTTTCGCTGCACGTCGCGTTTGTATTGCCGAAATTAATATCAGAGTGCTTTACGATGCAAATGTTAGAACCTGGCCAACATTCACATTTCAAACAGCGTCCATGGCTGACATTTGACCCTGGCGCCGGCGCGTCTTGTAGCCAATAAATTAAGGCGTTCAAAGCATTGCCGCAGGCAGACAAAGCGAAAAAACCTTAGCATCAGAATCTGGTTTTGCTGTTGACGATCAATTTAACTCAAGATTTGATGTAGACCAGCTTATAATGGTTCTTAAATGGTTCTAAGTTCTTAACGTAAGCGGAGTCAAATGTTGTATCAAATGACACAAGCAGTACTTAGGTTTTGATCAGATAAATATAAACATCAAAGACCAGCTATCTTTAAAAACTCTATTGTCCCTATGGCAGCTATATGATATAGTGATCAGATTTTAATCTAATTTTACCAAAATATATAAAGTCTCAGGAAGCTCGCAAAGCAAAAAAGTTCTTTATACAAAAAATCCTATAAGATAATCAATTTTTTTATACCGATTACCAAATTTGTATATCGTAAATCACAATCAATGCATTCAACAGGTAAAATCACTAGTCACTGCTCCAAATTCTGTTCTGAATGCGCTCATTATTATTACCTTATTACATTACAGTACAAGTATAGTTAAATGTTTATGTGTAAGTAAGAGTAAGCAGACAGCATATTAGGGACATTGTTTCCAAGTTACAAACTCTTTTTAAATAGTTTCCGTTCACCACCTCGTTCAATGTCAACTTAGCTGTTGGCTAGTCCAAGTCTAAGCTGATATTACATCAGTCTCCTTCAGCTCTTTAATTAAAATGTCACCTAGCTGATAGCTTCAACTCTTTAGCATTGGCATTAGCATAATCCTCTAGCTTAAGTCCATATTAGCTACATTACACAGATTCTAGCAAGCATCAGTCATATCTCTGCGTAATACTTTTAGGACTGCCCATTTACCAGTTGGTTGCCCGATCAAATTTCAAACCTGAGACACATTGCGTTAATAACTGATGAGTGCACATGGACAGGATTTGGCCAGCATTGGCATTTGTGGCTCGTGCGCAGGCAAAGATTTAATTATCTTGGGCTCACATTTCATTGCCTGTTCGAAGCACTTTATAGACCTTTCCAATTGGCTAACATTTCCACGTAGTTGTTGGCCATTATCGAGTGGCGCCTGCTCTGCGTTCTGGCCCTGTCTGAGGCACATTGATTGATTTTGAGTGATTTTAGTGTCTGGTCGTAAATTTGCAACTATTGCTGATCGCCTAAGTCCTGCAGTGTTTGCTGATAAGTTTTATTTATGCAGTTTTGAACAACAGCGAAATGTGCGTTAGAACTATTAATGATAACAATGAGTTTTATACCCTTGCAGCGGGTATTATAGTTGTGTCCCAAAATCTGTAACCCATTGAAGGAAACGTTTCCAACCCGACAATGTATATAAGTTCTAGTTCATCATCAATATCCGTTATTTGAGAACTTGTTCGGGAAAAGTTAACTATTTGCCCAAAATTCTTGCTAAAAATTAGAATTGTAAAGTTTTAAACACCCCAGACTCCTACAATACCAACTCACATAACTTTGTCAAAACTTAATCGATGTCCATACGGACTATCTTTATGATCATGTGTTGTGCTCTTAATTTACTTGGCATTTACATTTTATTATTATTTCAAAATAAAATTTTTGAGTTTTTAATTTGTCTCGAAATTTCACTTCTAATCAGATAGACACTACAAGTATTATTATAAGTACACTACTATTTAATATTATTTATTTAAGAGGTTAAAAGCATTTGTTTAATTACTCTAAGCTAACTAACATCAATTCATTGCATAAAATTCAGAAAATCTACCTAAAATCTACATTAACCTTGTTAAAGTTGGATTTTTATCAATATGCCGGATTGATTCCAAATTTTTTGCTGTATTCAAAGAAAACAGACTTGAATTCCAAGTATGAATATTAGTACCAATTATTTTAAATTTAATGTTGCTTTCCATGGCTTAGAATGATTCTTAGTATTCATCTACTTTAGGTGTATTTATATAAAGCTGTTAAATTTTCCCTGAGTGTAACTTCTTGAAGAAGCTGCAACAAATAACAATAAACAGCGGCTACTGGTCAGAATGCAGCCTTATGAAGTTCTCAAGAAGGTTTATCAAAGTCGGAACATAAATACGAATAACTGACTGTTGCGTATGCTGACATATTCACCTGACAATCAGTCATACACACAGCACACACAACTGAGGCTGACGCCGACTGTTTCGCACAAAGTTTGGACTACACCTTCATTCGTGTGACGGGACAAAAGTGTTGGGGGATGCCGAAAGGTTATTTACCCGCCTTTACGTCAATAATGGAGAACAAGCCGGACTGCCAGTTTCTGACAGATCTCTACTAACGATACCGTATGCGGGGCAGCACCGCATCTTGTCCCCCCAACCCGCTCGGGCGAACCGACTCGACACGATCTACATAACATTGGCTGCGGCTAATGGCTCGCTGTGCGCCGTGCCAAATATGGATGGAAATGGAGATGGAGTTAAATGCGAACTTGGATCTGGATTTGAATTTGGATGACCAATGGGAATAGTGTCCACCGAAGCGGTGTTTACTCTTTGAATATTTCGTCAAATTCAATGAAAGCTTACTACAAAGATGTAGCAAATAACGAAAATTTCATTTAATATAAGCTATAAAATACCCATTATTTGATTATAACTTTAAGAAAATTAATATGATGAAGTAAAATATTTATGGACTAGTTGGTAAAACCAATTTCCAAACATACGGATGAATTTTCCAAAAAAGTTGGTGAAACACATGTCGAATGTGTTGAAAATGAGTTTGAAGGTATTCGGACTAAATTTAGACTTTCGCCCACTCAACATATTTTATCCATTATCCGGCCATAGGGGTGGATTTTCCAAAATCGGTGAAGAATCTATCGAATGATTTTTCGGATAGATCTTGGACAATGCGCCTGAAGCCTACTTTGTGGTGAGTAAAAAAGTTTCACACAACAGCTTTCCGCGAATTTCCACGCTTGTGTGTGGATATTTTCAAAACCCCGCCGTAGTGTGCACTTTCATTATAGATGGAAACTACTGTGAATATTTCAGCATCTTAGCTCTTACGGTTTGGGCTGTGCAATGAGTGCCAATCAGTCAGTCAGTCAAGACAAACTGTTTTATATATAAAGATATACTACTTTCGAAACCTTATCACATAAATTCTATGTATTTTTTTATAACTAGAATATATCCATGGAAGTGCGCGAAGGGTATTTTAGGACCTGAGACTCTTTATTTAAATTTTTATGAAATTTTAAAAGTTCTTCAAATTCAATTCAAATTTAAAATTTAAAAACATTTTTTTTAGCATATGAACAAGTATTAGGGCTACCTTAAGATTTAACTCCAAAAATCTGTTGCTCACTTGCATAAGGAAATTGGTAAATACTTTCCAAAATGTTGTAGTTGAGATTGGATTTGCAAGTGTAAGCTCGGCTCAAATATAACGGTGCTCCATAACAATAAAACTTCAAGATCAGAATGTTGCCGCTGCTGCGGTCACTGCTGGGCGCACTATATCGATATATCATTAGCAGGCTTTTGATTTACAATCGCCTTTGTTTGTTGTTTGCCTTTGTTGGGCCCCATTTTGGCGATTGGTGGTGCGCACTGCAAATGTGGCTGACTGCGGCTAATAGCACTTTCCAGCCAAACTATTCACATATGCAGAACGAATGAAAGTGTTCTCTATAACAAGCTCCAATTCGCTTCCAGACAAAGCAGAGCAGAGCAGAGCCGAGTCGAGCAGAGCCAAGTCGAGCAAAGGAGAGGAGAGCAGGCTAGACCAGACCAAAGAATTGGTATGAGTTGCAAGCGGCTTCAAACTTGGCTCAAACGACTCAAGACTGAACCGGGCCAAACCAAAGCCGAACTTGCAGAGCGGGCCAAGACAGCAGTCGATGTTGGTTGGGCCTGGCGAGCGGACGTGAGAGCGCGTTAAAGACGAATTCGAAAAATAACGCAAGACGAAAGACGAATAACGTAAAAAGATCGCGAGTGTGCGTGTGTGCGTGTATTGCATTCTCTGCGTGTGAGTGCTGTATGTGTGCTGTGTGTGTGTGTGTGTGTGCGAGCATGTGCAGCATTTGAGTTAACACTTAACGGCAACGCGACTTCGATCCAATGGCCAATTGGGCTGCCGTCAGGAGCAGGATCGAGGCCAGCGGGCTGCTGCTGCTGCTTCTGCTCGTCCTGCAGCTAATTGCAACAACGCCAGCGGCGCGCAGCTCCTATTCAAACAACAACAACAATAACAACAACATTTGGCGACGCGTTCGCCTGGTGACGAGCGTCAGTGCGAGTGCCACACAGGAGCGGGAACGGAATGCCTATCAGCTGCTGAAGGCCAACACCAGCAGCACCACTAGCACCACCACCACTACCAGCAGCACCAGCACAACGACGCCTGCACCACATCGCAATGGCAAGCAACTGCTGCGACGCGAGGATCTCAATATGGTTGAGAGCAACATTTCGAGTGCTGCGCGGCTGGAAATGTCCACGGAGTTCTTTGTGGTGCCCACTTTAACAGCCAGCACCACTAGCAGCAGCAGCTATAATAGCAGCAGCACATCAGCCACGCCCACGCGCAGTCAAGGCGCCAGAGCACGCGCCGCCAACACGCCACGTGCCACACAAGCCGGCAGTGCCACACCACCCAGCATTGTGTCCACCACACAGCTGCCGTTTGCAGGACTACGCAAGGAGGTCTGGGTGGTGCCCGTCCTGGTGCTGGCCAGCCTCACAATGCTCATGATGGGCGCCTTTGAGATATTTGTGCTGTTCAAGGCCTGGCGCACTTCACCCTCGCGCCGCCATCTGTTTCTGGGTCAAATGCTGCTGCTGGGCCTGTTTGCCTGCGCCGGATTGGGCGCCGTTATTACAGCACAGCCCACGCTACTTAGCTGTGGCGCCATACGGTTCGGTGTGGGCGTGGCGTATGCTTTGGTCTTTGCCGCACTGCTGGTCAAATGCGTATTCCTGATCAGCCTCAATGGTGGCGTCTATTTGCCGGCTCCATATCAGGGCCTCTTGCTGCTCTTCGCCCTGCTCATCCAGGTGGCCATCGGAGCACAGTGGCTGCTGACACAGCCGCCAGAGATTTATACGACCAGTGTGCCGGTTATGGGCAGCGGCTTCCTCTCCACCACAGTGGCCTCGCAGACAAACTATTCGGCGCTCTTCTATCCGACATCTTACACAACGCTGGATGGCACGCCGGAGATTTATACGCGCATTGCGGCTGTGAGCACCGTGCTGATACCCTTGTGCAAGACACAGTTCTCGGAGCTGCTCTTCTCGCTGATCTACATTGTGTTCCTCATTGTGTTTATTGCGGTGCTGGCGATTAAATCGCGTGGCATACGCGACAACTATAGGGAGGCGACATACATTGGCCTGGCCATTGGCGGCGCCATACCCATTTGGCTGGGCTGGATGCTGTGCGGCCTGGCTGTCGCTGAGCGGCATAAGGATGCTTGCATTGCGTTTGGATTGGTTGCCACATCGGCCACCGTATTCCTGGTCATGTTCATGCCCAAGGGTAGGCAGCTGGCGGCCATGGGCAAGGAGGGGCTCTACGTCGAGGATCGCGAGGAGCAGTTCAGCTCGCTGAGTCGCGCCGGATCCGGCTATTCGCCATCCTTCTTCCACTTTAAGCCCATCAAGTATGGCGTCATGAGCGGCTGTGGATTGCCCAATTCCGCAACGAATACGGGCCAGGGTCTCAGCTCCAAGCACTGCTCCAGTGCCAACAATGGCGGAGGTAAGTTTTGTTTCGCTTTCAAGCTTAGCCAAGCTTATCTCAAGATTGTCACAATTGTCTGCAACGAATCACATTTGAGGCCCAGCCCAAGAAGCTGCAGGGTGTCCCTGCAGAGGCCCAGTGCCATGTCAGCTGTCAGTTTCTGTTAATTTTGTAATAACTTTCTTTTCTTGCCTCACATGTGGAGCTGTGGGGAGGGTGGGGTGCCTCTCGGGGCGAACTCTTGAACTTTTGTTTATCTGCACGTTCCCTCTTTCGAAAAACAATAACAAAGAAAAGCAAAAGTCTTAACTTTCGTAGCTAAAATTCAAACGGTAGCCAACATGGCACTGTGGCACAAAATCTAGAATATGGAAAATTTCAGAGCGAATATAACAATACCTAATGGCCTCATCAGCCCCAAGATGTAGAAAAATGTACGAATTAAGTAGACAGAAATTTTTTTGCAGCTTAAAATATTAATAGACTTAGCCAACGATCTTTAGATTTATTTAAAGAATTTAGTTCATTTTAGGTTAATTTACAACTCTATTTGGTAGGTCCAATATATGGTATCTTTTTAAGCGTCTTAGGTCCCCACTGTCATCTATGAGGTCCAGGGCAAGATTATTATTATGGTTGTGTAGTCTATTTATATAACTCTTAGCACGTCTGGTGATTTCATCTTTAACAAAGGGTATATTTCGATTTTTGTGTATATCGTAGTCATATATTAATTGAATATAATATACACAAATCTTAGGCATCTCTTATTTAAATATTAAATATATGCTATTCTCTAATACAGAAAAAATTTGCTATTCATTTTTGTTATAAGACGTTCCCTTAGTAAAGTATTACAGTATTAAATTACAATTTCAAATAATGCCTTGTAACTTTACAATCTTCAAAAGTTAATTTACTTATATATGCTGTCTTATTTGTTAATTTGTTTAACTATTTATAGCATGAAAATATTTTGCGATACATTAGTTTCCTTGCATAGAAAGCTTACACAACCTACAAGAGGCACTTTACTTGCCAGATTATTTGACCAGCGAATTATAAACTCGTCACCACTGTGCAGCGACATCAAATGGGCTTAAAATTGTTTTGCCATGCCGTGTAATTGTTTGGCATATTAATTTTCTCGAGGCCGCCGTGTAAGCCAAGTGTAAAAAGAGCACACATGGAGTTATCCATTTGTCTATCTGCCCGCCTGTCCGTCTATCCGGCTAACTATCTCCACATTCATTTGTCTGCTTGCCTGCCTCTTTGCTCGCCTGGCTGCTTTCATTTTCTTTGGTGAGAACGTCGCGCAGGTTCGCTGCTTAAGTCTTTTGATTTAGTTGCTGCTGCTGTGGCGGCTTTCTTAATAATAATTTTTTGATAACTGCCCGTTGTTGTTGTGCAAATGAAGCCATCAGAGAGTTCATATTTATTAGCCAGATTTCACATCTGGTCATTAAGAGGTGTTAAATGTCATTGTCAATTTGTTGAAAATGGTTATGACCCAGCAATGGCGAATGTCACTCGAGTGATTAGCACATTGTCAAAGATCAAGTGAAACGTAGCCAGAGCAACAGTGAAATGGCATCAAAGGAGACCAACCTCTAAACATATAAACATTTTGTCCATTTTGCGATTTATAAAGCGCTTAACAAAAATATTTGGCAACATTTTTGCTCAGCTCATTTTCTAAACAACAACAGAGCTGAGAGCAATGCAGGCAACAAAGCCTTTTATCTTGGCTTTCTAATGAAAGCAAAAACATTTTGGTAAGTTTCCAGCGCTAAGGTGCGGGAGAGGTAAAGGGTACACAATGGCGGGTAATGGATGTGCGTGTCCAAAGCATGTAACACAATTCACACTTTACGTAATTTAATTAATGAAAATACACTTAATTTATGATTACATCAAAAAATCAACAAATACACATTTAATGCTCAATGAAAGTTAACAATTGAACAAAGACGAAACTTAAATGCTCTTTTCACAAATGCAGCCAAAATATTTATTGTGTTTAAACTATAAAGTTAGGAAAACACATTTATATAGGATGTCTCTTATAAATGATAAGAAAAAGCAATTAAATGAAATAACCAGGAATTGGTTACTTATGTATGCTGCTGCTTCTACGTTATTGAGGTCTTTCAACCAGCTTACATAACGATTCTTCTGGTTAGAGTATATGTTGCAATCATTTACCGAATTATAACAATGCGCCGCTGGAACTTAAGTAGGAAGCGTTTTACATGGCAGCTACTTGACGACGATGACTCTGTGTGTGTGTGTATGTGTTTGTGTGTGTAAAAGATTGGAGCTCTTGCCACGCATGAAAGCAAATACAACCGATATCAGGCTAGAGCTAGAGCTGGAGCCGCTCAGCCCACAGCTGAAACGCTTCGTCTCACGCCAAGTGCCTGTGGGCAGCCTCACCTCGCCTCTTGGTCTCAGCTATCGGTGCATAAAGAAAGCAAGACAGCCACAAAAGACAGACGAGGAGACAGACAGCTAGACAGACAAAATATAGGTAGGTACATATATAGATAGATAAATGAAAGATATAGTACTTTTGCTGGCTGCATATATACGTCAAACTGTCTGCAATTGAAAGTGCATTTGAGGGTAATAGCAACAGCAACAGCAACAGCGACAACAACAAAAATATAAAAAAAATACTCAGAGACAAATGTCTGGAGACACAGAGCAGAAAATCAAAGTTGGCACAGGGCTTAACAAGCAAACGGAGCAACCAAAGCTGAGCTGAGCTGAGCTGAGCTGAGCTGACATTATCGGTTCCGTCCCAGGTCCGGACTGTGGCATGTGTGTGTGGGTTGTAGTTGTGATTTGAGCCGGGGCAAAGCCAAGCCAAACCGAGCTGAGCTGATCTGAGTGAAGTGAGTGAGGCACAGGCAAAAGGGTTTTTGCTTGATAAAGGGCAAAAAAATTAAAATGAAAATAAAAACTGGAGCTGTACGTGGGCTGCACAAGCAAAAAAAAACAAATAAATTTACATAAGCCAAAAGCAAAAGTTGTTGGATAACAAAAGACTTAGGCAGCAAACTTACCCGGGCACATTTCTGCTGCTATGTTTGAAAAGCCAACCCAATTCTATAATAATTATTAAATAATTAAGGGTAAAAAGACAGGTTGACTACAACTTTCTTAAGAGAATTTAGTATATTAAACAAATGACTTAGGCAACAAACTGGCAAAGCCAGTTTCTAAAATTTGATTGTCAATATTCATTCAACGATTAAAATGAAGCCAATTTGGAATAATATAAGAGATTACCTATAACTTTCGCTTATTTTCAAGGGATCTAATTCTAACGAAGTTTTGTGTATATATATTTTTTTAAATAGTACATAATAGTCTGTATGTTATTTCAACCTTTTTATGCTCATTCTTCAGTAGAAGTCCAGTCGTTAAATCAAAATCAGAAATTCGCTATAAGCCAGCAAATGAACCGTTCTTATAGGTAAGCCAGAACCCGCAGTCAAATGGTTTCTAATAAACCCACAATATCAAATTTCCTGTCAAACCCTGTCCCATAACACATATGCGTAAATATGTTTTGTTTTATATATATATTTATATGTATGTGTGTGTGTGTGTGTGTGTGTGTGTGTGTGTGTGTGTGTGTGTGTGTGTGTGTGTGTGTGTGTGTGTGTGTGTGTGTGTGTGTGTGTGTGTGTGGTCGTTCCCAGTAAGCAGTTCGGCACATAATTCACTGAGCAATTTGCAACAATAAACTAAACGACAGCTAACGGCGTTGACGCCAAGGAATGAGCCAAAGTCGGGGCCGTAGTCGGAGCAGAGGCCGGGCTCGATGATTGCCGAGGCTGAGGCAAAGGCAAAGGCAAAGGCAATGGTAAAGACGAGGAACGCAGATTGACAGCTTCAGCTACAGCTACAGCTTCAGCTTCGGTTTCAGCTTGGCAGAGCTCACTGGTCTGCTTGTTGTTGCTGTTTTCTGTTTGCTGCTTGTTTTTGTTGTTGCAACGCGTCGCCAACATGGCCAAGGATCGGCGAGCTGCTGACTCGCGATATGGCCGATATGAGCAGCCGTGGTTGCCGTTGATTGAACGCGCATAAACCGCTTGAAAAGAGTTCAAGGTTGCTCGCTTTAATTGAAGGCGCATTGTTGTAACAGCTACAACGCTGACAACTTGCCCAACACGACAACGTTGAAGACAACGACTACGAAGACGTCAGCAGCAGCAGCAGGGAACAACTGAACAAACTGAGCGATGACAGGCCTAGTCACAAAAATAGACACTCAGAGGGAGGTTCAGCAAATATGTGGGTTTGCTATAGAAAGCTAAAGGACTGGCAGAGCAGCTAAAGAAAAAAATTAAATATTTCTGCAAGTTAAAGACCTCTTGCTTGTAAACATACTATGCTGCCTTGATAGGTCTTAGAAAAATATTTTTAATTAACTTTGTTATCAACAGATATATTTTTAATTTATCGATTTCTCAACTTTTTAATCTTTTATCATTAGAAATACTTTAATCAGCTGTAAGGAAATGTTTAGATCAACTAATAAATAGAGAAAACTAATAAGTCTTGTTGGTTAGCAAAAAATAAAGGTAATCAACACTTCCGTGAGTGTTTTTTATTTGGCCAAGCCTTTTTAAAGACTTTGCAGCTTATCTCTAAATAATTAAACGAAATAAAAAAATAATTCGATACATATTTACTGAATAAGCTTAAAGTTGTTATCGTTTATTTAATATTTTGAACAGGTCTAAGCCCTTGTGAGAGGCGACTTAGTACTCAATGAACCACCCCAATAGTTAGGCACTTCCGCCGCTGTTGCATGATGAAATCATTGGTTTTGTTGCTTTTGTTGCACTTGTTGTTGTTTTTTCAATGATGTGTCGTCGTCAAGCACTTGAACCGGCGCGGCGATGGCCACTTGGTCAGTAAGGTAGAGAGGTAGATGCATCTGCCGTGGCCTTTGTTCTATGCGACGGCGCATTTTTTCGTAATTTTATTGAGTGACTTTATGCCAGACAGCTACATACATAAAATCAATCATTCATGCCAATGGTGGAGCGACAACAATAACAATAACAATAGCAGCAACAACAACAACGCTAATTCAGAGGCTTGTGTTGTTGTCAACTTGGGTACCTTGGAAGGTTAAACGCGACTTGTAGAGTTGTACGGAAGTTTTTGTCTTGCTCGCATGTTTATCTATGAGATATGTCAATATAAGTACTTATACAATAATAAGTTGCCCGAGGAGGCCAAATGGCATATCCATTTAACTGTGCCGACTTGGAGGGCAAACACTTGAGAAGCTGATCAAAATTTCAATGATTTTGTAGCATAAACAACAATGGCAAGCTTGGAAAGAAAGTTTTCTTATTATTAACATAATTCTAGCAATTTAAAAGAATTATTCATAATCGCATCGCTTTAACCTACAATAATATGAATAAGCGAACAAGTTGCTTGACAGATTCTTTTGTTAAACATATTGCAAGCTTTTAGAAAGAATGTCAACGTTTTCAACTGTTAGATGTATTATTATTTTAATGATTTGACAAGTGAGGATAAATTAGATTGTCATTTTCGATAAAAGTTAAGGAATATGTGCTCAATAAAGCAAATATTGTGTGAAATTCAGTTTACAATACAACCTTTTACTTTTTATATTGGTATCAATAAAATTGTTCGTTAGACACAAACTAGTTTACTGTCTAAATCGTCTTAGCGGCTAAGGAAAGATTATTTATAATAGTGCTTTACAATCGACAGCATTAAGAAATTTTATTGACCTTCGGCTAGCTTTCTTATGACTTGTTCTAGCCACATAATCAACAAGCTGGTAGAGCGTAGCTTATTATAGAAGAACAGCAGAAGTTGTAAGATAAGCGGAGTTAACAACAATTTATAATCGATTGCTAAACCAAACACAGTATGAGATTAATTTTCTTGTAAGCTGGCAAAATATGTAAATAATTTAAATATTTTTAGCAGGTTGTTGACTTTAGTTTTAAAAAAGCAATATATGAATTTCGGCGAATTGATTCTCATATTTCAACTATTTTCTAATCAGACATTAATTTCCCATAAAAAGACTTTTCTTTTGTCCAATTCTCGACTATTAAACGTTAAAAACCCGTTTCATCGCTTCGAGTGGTTCATTGAATTGCTTCGACCAGCATCAGCTGTCAGAAACAGCAAATATAGAAAAAATCGATTAGCCTCAATTGTTCTAAGCCCTCTTCAAAGCACACAAAACCAAAGACTTAGGCAACGAACTTGAAATTGAAAAATAATAAAAAAAATTGAACTGAACAGAAAATGGACAGCAAAGAACTCACGATGACTATGGCGTAACGTACAAATCTGTGAAGTACGTGTTGCTGAGTATCTCTAGTGTGTGTGTGTGTGTGTGTTTGTTCGTAACTTAATATATGAGTCGGGTAAACGCTGCAGCACGTGCTTGAAACGAGCGTCGCTGTATATTACCACAAAATTATAGCGGTTTTGCAATAACAGCGCCCCAGTCAAAGTCGCAGTCGCAGTCGAAGCTGAGCCTGAACTAGCTAGATGATATGTAAGTTTTACCTAGAAGTAGCATCCAAAGCCACAGTCGAAGTCGAAGTCGCAGCCGCAGTCACAGCCAGCGACTTGGACGACGATGTAAACGTAATCGATAACCAGTTCCGAATTGTTGCAATGAAACCGAAAGCGGAAAAGCCAAGCGATTGAAGTAGTCAGCCAGCCAGTTAGCCAAGCGAGTGGAGCAACAGAAACCACATCCACAGCCACAGCCGCAGCCGCAACCACTGCCAGATCCACAGCCAATGAGCCATGCCAACTGCATACGTTAAATTATTACGCTAAATTGGCCAAGACGCTGGCAACGCGACTGCAAACGGTATCAGGCACTGGCTGATTGGTACCTGGTTGTCTGTTTGCGGTTAATGCAACACGCACATAATGCAAATTGAATTGTAGCAATTTGAAGGTCATACGCCCTTAGCCGAAATATGCAAATTGCACATCATTCTGGGCATGTGAAAATGGCTTCTCTTCCGCCTAGATGGAGACTTAGGTTGAGTCTGAGGCAGAGGCTGAGGCCTAGACCCGCGCTGGCAAGCAGCCACGTTCATGACAATGAACTCTGCACAGAGAGCTCCCAACGAACGTGGCCAATTAGTTATAATGCTGCTTCGTGATATCACAACATCTGGCAACTCACTCTCAAGGCACACACATAGCTATAGACATAGACATAGACATAAAACCCAGAGAACAGACCCCAGAACAGAGCTACCCAGAGCTGTAGTTGGAGTTAGAGCCGTAGCCAATAAGGAAAAACTCGACGCTCGCCAAGGAAATTACTCAAGTCTGCAAAGTATGTAGCAACAAACAACGACAACAACAACAACAACAAATACAACTACAGCACCAACAACAAGAGCGAACAATGACAATCTGCACGTAGCAATCAGTCAACGTGCGGCAGTTGGTTTAACTTTAGCTTGTTGCCAGCGATAGCAAGTGCGAGCGGGAGGGAAATACAGACAGAAGGAGAGAAAGAGAGAGTGAGGGAGCGAGAGGGGGCGGGCAAAACCAAGTACTTCCCGGCAACGACAACTGCAAAATGCAAAACGTGGAAAACTTTAGCAGTTAGTTGACTGCCAATAGAGATGTGCAATCATGTGATTTTCATGGTCAAGGTGGAAATAACGTTGGAAAGAAAGGAAAACCAACCAAATGTCCAATTTAATTGTAGGAAAATCTTTTAATTTATATTGTCTTGCCTCAACAAGACAAAGCTGGCTTATACTGCAGCTAACGAAGTAAATAAGAAATGCATTTAAAATTAAATGAAATTAAAATGTCATTGCAAATTGTTAGTAAATTAATAAATTAAATGAAGCTACCGCAATACCTCAATCAATCTGTCAATCTAAAAATAAATATCATATCTTATTTAAAAATATTCCACAAAAATCAACTAATTTTTTGATAAGCAAATTTAAATTTATCATAAATACCCGTAAATTTATTGATTGCCCCTAAGGATCAGAATTTAAATGAAAAAAAGTACTGGAGACAGATAATTTTTTAGTATCTGATTGCAATTAGTAATTTTAAAATAAAATTCGAATACTTTAAAATAAATATTATAAGATACTTACTTAACCGATTCTACTTATAATTCCTGACCAATATTTTTGGAGATTTAGGCTCTCTTACTATGAATATTTAATTGTTCTAGATCTTTAACTGAATTTCTTTGAACTTGTTAAACAATTCGATTGATTCGTTAAGTTGAACGACATTTAATGTCTAATCGATGTCTTAAGATGGCATAACTGAGTAACAGTCACCTTCACTCGCAGTCACTGCCATCTCTAGCAAACAGTGACTTAACGCCCACACATGCAAACACGGATGCACCCATACAGATGCTCTGCGGAACACGCACGAACAGCAGCGCGGAGCTGAGCCTGGTCATACATATTTGCACTTAATTAGCCGTTTATTCTTGCTGTTGTTGCTTTTTGGCTGACTTTTGTTTCTTCTGGCTGCAATAGACAACTGAGCAAGTGGCAGCAGCCACAAAGTGGCATATTTTATGCAAGCGAGCATAATTCATAATTGTAAAGTGAGCTGACAGACACTTTGGCAAAAGAGCAGAAGCTGCGCTGAATAGAAATCTTATTTGCCGGTCTGTAAATGAAATCAGGCAGCAGCAGCAGTAGCATGCAGCAGGCCGTGGTCTAAGAATTAAGCCAAATTTGCCGCTTCAGCTGGCGGCAAAACAGCAGCAGCCAGAAACTAGTTTGCAAATGTGCATGCACACACACAAACACACACACATGTACACACAAAACCGCATATACACATGTATTTTCATTTTCTGACACATAATTCCAGATTCACAGCTCGTGCGCCGCCAGGGCAGCCAGCAGAAACAAGCGAGCTTAATTGCAGTATTTGTTCTAAGTTAATTAGAAAACCAAGACCGCGAACTAAACCAAGGTGGTTTAAGGGGGGCGGAATGGCAGTGAGAGGGGGGCTTAGGTTTTACAGCAGCATTTATAGAAAAAAGAAAAGCCAGCAGTCAGATAGATGGCGCATGTGTGTAACTGCTGCATTTAACACTGTCAAGAGTTCAGCAGTCTCAGCTGCAGCCTCAACTGCAGCCCCAACCTCAGTTGCAGCTCCAGCTTTAGCCCCGGCCTTAGCTCCGACCTCAGCCTTAGCTCCAGCTTCAGCTCCAGTGCCAGTTTAGCAGTTCTCAAGTCAACGTTTTTATCTCAGGCTATGTTATTTTTGTTCGGTTTTTATGTCATTAACATAGTTTACTGTGTTTATCATGTGTGTGTGTGTTTGTGTATGTGTGTGTGTGTGTGTGTGTATGTGTGTGCCGTTTTCTTACATTGGCCTGCAAGCTGTTGAAAATATAATAATCATAATTTATAAGCATGTCTGAAAAATCGGGCAGCGAGGCAGCGACTGCATTCAACTTGCCTCTGTGCAGGCTGGCCAGGCTCTCTTGGCTGATTGGCTCGCATTTGTTGGGCTTTGCATGTTAAGTAACTTATTTATATACTTATGTACACGTGCAAGACACTGGCGGCTAATGATAATCTCCAATTTGCTCAAAAGTAGAACTTAAATTGCCGCCAAACAAAAGACTTAGGCGACAAGCTTGATGGAGCAGTTACTTAATTTGTGAGAAGTTTGTATGGTTTATTTCTGAACTAATGAGTTTTATTGGAGCGATTATTCCAAACATGGCCTATGCAATTTATAGCAAATTTGAATTGAATTTGTTTTTATTTCATTTTGTGCCTATAATTCCCAAATGGTTTAAGCATTTTCATAATGAAGTACCTGAATTGAAATTGTTGTTATTGTTATTGAAATTGTTTTTTTGTTTGTTTGGTGCTTATAATTCCCAAATGGTTTAAACATTTTTATAATGAAGTGACAGATGTTTGCCAATCATTTTATGCAAAGTGGTTTTTTTTATGTGGTTTTAAATAAAATGTTTAATAATAAAAAAAAATGCCTGAGGTAACAAACTTGAGTGTAGGAAAAGAACTAATGACTGAGGCGACAAACTTGAGTGTATGAAAATAACAAAAACTTAGGCGACAAACTTGAGTGCATTAAATGGCTTGACATAAGCATGAAATTCACAGTTATCCTAGGCACATTCATTAATAAGCTATAAAATACAAATTCCATATTTATTATTTGGTCAGTTAGTTGAAGATGGAGGATCCTAGTTTTAAAAGAGAAATGACAGCTGAAAAATATCTAATATCTGTTCAAATTCAAAGAAGATACAAAACAACGACAACAACTTATATATAGATCTATTTCTTAACATTTTCAAAGCAGTTTCTTCGAATTTTGAAAACCTTGCTTTTAATCTGTCAGCGTAGCTTGTTTAGTTTTCAAAACTAATGGAGCCTCATAAATTCAGTTAATTTGAAGATAAATCATGTATTTTGTGATATTTCTTAGTTCAACATAATGCGTCTTATATAAAGAGCCGAAACCTGCTTCAGAGGACTGTGATGAGTGTAATTTCCTATATGCTTGTGTGAACTATAAGCTGTAGTAAAAAAGATTTATCAACAGATATGCTGTTAATGACCTTGTCGCACCAAACTGTAATAGGCAAAAAAACATACTATTAAAATTCCTATGAAAACGCTTAGGGTTTTTGCTCAATACGAAAACCGAGCTATAATCAACAACTCCAAGCGATCCAAAGACTTTCTCTATGGCTTGAGGGTGTTATAAAGTTGGCCCATTGACACGAAAGGTTTTAGCTCTATTCGCGCACAGATTTGACATCATTAAGCTTATAAATTGCTGGTTAGCTGGCGCCTTGGCAAAGGCAAAAGTGTGAAATATGTCGGAGCAATTTTGAATTGGGGTTGACTTGGCCAGTTGGGTCAGGCGGGCTAATTGGTGGTTAGTGGTTGGGGCCGCATTGTGTCCCTCATGCAGAAATTGTGACATCTTTCTGATATATGAATTATGTGTATTACTGCTGAGTCTTAGATTTAAGCTGCCTTGTACTCAATTCGCATATACATTTTTATATATATTCATTCATTTTTCTATCATACTTTTTTGTCAACCCATCTCGAACATCATCATCGTCATCACATTATCATCAACATTGCGTCACACGAACACACAAAACAAACGTATCATTGCAACGGCAACATCATAAAAATCCAATGATCACCCTCATCGAAATTGTCAACATCATTCACTCAATATTCTTGACACGCTCACGACTCACACACACACACACACACACGCACACACACACACACACTCACACCCGCACACACAACAAACATTACATAATCTTCTCATGTTGTTTTTGTAATATTTTTCTTATTATTTTATTCATCAATCATTTGGAATATTTTTTCTCGTTTTTTGGTTTTGTTTCCGGTATTTTACCTTTTTGAAATTTAATTAAATTTACATTTATTGTTAAAAAATCAACAACATTTTTTTCTGTATGTGCCGCACAACAAAATAATTACTGTACATACTTATATCTACCCTATAAATATATATATTTATGCATATGTCTGTGTGTGTGTGTTTGTCACGGCTCGGTTTGATTTTGGTTTGGCTTGGAATTGCTATCGTTGAAACGCACACACGCACGCACGCACAACAACACACGCACACACACACACACACACACAACAAACCCTTGCACATCGACTACGGGTTACGGACCAGCAGATCGAGTCGCTTTGGTCACCGCCGCACCGCCGAGCTATACACGTATGTATCACTATTTTCCAGCACATTTGAGCGCGCACCCGTTCTGCTATTACCCACCCGCACCACCACCACCACCGCCCGCACCACCCACACAGCTGGCCACACCGTTGACCCTCAAACAGCTGGGTAACTCGCTTACCTCCATGACACAGGCGGCGCAGTTGGCCAAAACGCTGCGCTATGCGCCAGGTAATAACAGAGTTCCTTGATATTAGTTTAGTCATAGATTTCTCAGCTCAAGTCAGTCACCATTAATAAGTATAAATATCCAAAAACTAATAATTACTATTAAATATCAAGAGTTATTAGATCTTAAACTGGTTGCAAGTAATATCCAATAACTAATAATTACTATTGAATATAAAGAGTTATTAAATCTCAAACTGGTTGCAATCTAATGAAATTGACTAACCACTTTTTAGTGGTAAGTTTTGATAGTTGTATTTCCACATAACTAAATCTTAGAGAAATCTCAAATTTTTAAATTGTATAGTATTTCAATATATTTTTCGTCTTAATACTCTGCAATACATATTAACGTCTAATGGAGCATATGTTAATTCCGCAATGTTACTGTAATAGCTTAGATAACAGCGTGCCAACTCAGCTGCTATTTAACATAGCAAACAACTGTCGATAACAGCTCACACATCGAGATTATCTTCCTTGACTTTATTAAGGAATGACAAGTCATCATTTATTTTATTTAAGGCTTTACTAAAAATATTAAAGATAATCTTCCTCGACTTTATTCGGGTATGACAAATCAATTTTTATATTACTTAATATCTTTTATTTTCAATATTAAAGATTTGAGATGTCATGGTAGACCCAGACATAGTGAAAATAATAATGTTTGTGATGATAGCTGCCTAATATCAAATATACTGACCATAAACAAAATTACGTCTATCTTAATAAATGGCCTTTTTAAAGTTACTAATACCAGGTCAACCTTGACATACCTTCCTTACCTCCTCAGGCATGTTTATACGACCCGATGAAACGAATCTATATACGACGCTGGAGCCAACATTGAGCAGCAATCCGAATGTATATTTCCAGCGCAGCGGGGCTGTCCACCCGGGCATATTGTACTGACCAGAGGAGCAGGAGCGATCTGAGAGCCACCGGAGCTATCGAGAACACTGGAACTGAGTATTTTTTCTTAATATTAAGCCGCAGCACATAGCGCTCCCTCTCCCCTCACCACTCACAACCCTAATACGGCTCCCAAGGAGCAGCAATAAGTGAATGATTGAATTAAATAGTTTAATAATTTTGTCATAATTGCTAAGCTGTTAGAGTATAGGCAATATAATATAAATGCTTAGGTATAATACATGATACAATAGTGCACGCATAAATATAAACTGCATACTCGTATGCTTTCTAGTTTACTAAGATACTACGAGTACTTAAACATTACACAAAAAACATTAAACTCACTTTGAACTCTGAAATTTTGATATATTTCAGTGTTCAATGAAAACAGAATTCGAATTTGAACGATTCAAACTCGATAAGGATTTGCAGTTTGTAGTCCTTAACAACTATAAATATAAATTTAAAATATAATTTTCACCATTTACACAGGCCATATAAGTAGGTACTTACGTTGATCTAATCATTTGATATTGACTAAAGCTGTTCTCATTTAGTCTGCAATAATGGTGAAATAAAAGCATCTTGTAGATATCGATTCTATCATTTAAAATTTAAAAAAGTAATTAACCTTTTTAACATTACTTCAACTCAAAATTTGCGCTAAATTAAATACTTTTAACAACCATTTGACCCAAAATTAAGTTCCATTTGCTAGTACAAATTAACAATCGATATCTATTATACAAGATCTATTAAATATAAATAGTTATATCAAATCTAGCTGATTTAAGCTATGCTTCATAGAGGTGCAAATACTGGAAAAGTATGTGGTTAAAATTTGAAACTATTCAATTGTGGTGAATCGCTTATTATTAAATGTAATTGTAATTTTTGAAATCTTTAGTTAAACAACACTTTGAGAAGAGAGATTTGTGCCTCTATGAACAATTAAGCCCCAAATTATGGACAACACAATTTGTAAGCAATAAAGAAAAACATTTGTTTAGCCAAGTAAACGATCATTTAAGCCAACACGAAAATGTTATGTACATAATGCCCGCAGGCACACACGATGAGCAAATACTCTCAATAAAAACCAATACAAAAAAAATAAACAGAAAAATCAGAAAAATGAGAAAAATAAGAAAACAAAAAGCACACAAAAAGAAAACAACTTACACTCACACTCAATTACGAGTTGTTGTACCACACAACGATTACAATTACAATTACAATTATATATAATTGCAAATTATTGGCATTGCAGCGCCTATTAACGCCTTCAAATAACAGCAACATCTGGTACCGGATTGTGACTGGTATGGTATTTAGGGGCGGTATGGGGTATCGGGAATGGGGTATATATTATTGGATGCCAATGCGGCAGCGCCGCTGCATGTTTCAAATAATCTCTTAACGCTTTGCCAACCGATTGAGATTGGGTGCCAGTTGATAAACGTTAATGTTGAGCTATTATCGCCGAGTTCTAAGCGTAAGTGCTTTATAGCAATTCCATTACACAACCAACGCCTATAAGTTGACCTTATATGGCAACACACACACACTCACACACACGCACATACATCCTCATGCCGAGGGCGTGTTTAGAGCCTTAGCCTTGAAGCCTCGCATTAATTAAGTGCAACAATGCGGCTCACAGAGTACTCGTAGAGTTCCCAATGCTGCCTGAAGATGGACACATACGTGGTACTTACATACTCGTAGTTACTATAGCCTCATCCACAGCACGTCGTTCGTATTAATGACATTTCTCACGAACATTTTGCTGAAGCTACCGACAACATGGGGAAACAGGGTAACAGGGTAACAGGGAGACGGGGAAACAGGGCAACAGGGTAACAGAGAGACAGTTTCATGTCCAGTGTCCAGTCTCCAAGGCATGTCAGTGTCTGCATCTCGGTCTACGGTCTGGATCCGCAATCCACTCGCTGGCTCGCCTCGCTTCAATTAGGCGCGCCTTCAAATCACAAGTCAATCAAAGCTGTTGTTAGATTTGCCGTCCCTGTCTATGGGTCTGGGTCTGGGTCTGGGTCTGGTCCTAGGTCTGTTCCAGTCTCATGCATCTAGCTCTGGCGGGTTGACATCTGTGACATGGCACAGCGGCGGCATCAATTACAACATCTATGACAGCACAGCGTGAAATGTTTGTACATGTCTCGGCGGCGCTTCCGATGGGACCAATTAGCCCTAAGTAGGCATTTCAATGGACTATGCAATTAGCCAAAATCGAAAGCAACAATTTCATTTCATCATGCCCATCATCATTATCAGCAACGCTCATCGCCCATCGCTCACCCAACAATATAAAACCAGCTCCAATTCGATCTATTTCTATCGCTGCATTTCTTCAACCCAGGGGCGTGCCACTATTTACGTGCAAATGGGGTTTGGTAACGCTTTATGGTGTAATGGGGCAACACGATTGCCTCAAATGCAAAGGGAGCAGTTGCGGCGGAGGGCGGTGCGAGTCCTCCCTGTCAGAGATGAGCAAAGCGGCTACAGCTACCACAAGTCACAGTTTCATAATAGATAATAGATATAAAATATAGTGTTTAATAGTCGAATATTTTACCATATAAGTATATATCAAGAATTCGAATTGACGAACTGTTTGTTCGATATACCCATGGAATACCTACTATCTGTATATGTATATGAAACTCTTTAACAAGCAGACTGGTGGAATGGCGACGCACGGGGATGCCAAACAGTAGAAGCTAGAGATTTGCAATTTTTACAATAGCTTCCTTTCATATTCTAGGTTGGCACTCTGAAATAATTTCTGTAACATTATCTCCACAAAAGTGGAAATTCGGAGCAAACTGTTGTAAAAATACATTTTTGTTTTCCACCCAGCGGCTTCAAACTCATTTTCAAAGATCTAAACAATAAATCGTCTAAGGCACTCTTGACCGATTTTGGATAATTGGATCAAAGTCCAAATAAAATGATTCTGATCGGCTTGAAACTTATTTTTAAAGTTATACACAATGAATAACTTGACATGTGCCTCACCGATTTCGGAAAATACAAGTACATATTAGCTTTTTGTTTCTCATGCGAATGGAACTTTTGTGAAATTTTAGTTCCAAGTTCATCGCCACGGGCAAGAAATGGGGGTTAAAGGAGTGAGATATATTTATAGTTAGATCAGCTTCAAACTCAATGTCACAGTCCTACACAGCCAATCATTAAGCATCTGTCTCAACTTTTAGGAAAGCTCACCCCTACGGGAGGGAAAATTATGATCCTCTATTTTTGTGTATTTCTTACGGTTGCCGAAAGTAGTCAAATTCAACAAATTGCACTTTAATCTAAATATCTGGCAGGTCAAGACCGGGGCTAGTAGTTTATATAAATCTTTGATATCCTTCAAATAGCTAATATTTCCTGTGTTCCCTTGATTTTGCTTCATAGATCAAGAGTCTAAATATTAATTGCTTTTAGAATGAATGCCTTTGTAGGTATCCTTTGGCAATATAGGCGGGCCAACATGAGAGAATATGGAAATCACTATTCAGACAATAAACCCCACACATAATACAGACGGAGTTGGCCCCTAAGCCAAAGTATGAGCTACTGAAATGCCAACATTTTAATAAGCAATCTAAGGCAACATAAAACATCGAACATTCCTAGTAATATTGAAGAGATTCCTCTCCGCTTTTTACTGTTGTGACCTGATTTCGTGCTGTTAAAAATATCTTTGAACACTTTTAACTGGCCTTTTACTGGTTTATAGCCTGTTGGCTCCTTACTACTTCCCAGGTGTTCGCATTGTTATTTGTTATTGACTTTAAAAATTGGCAGTTTATGGGGTACAGCTTGGAACAGTGCAAGAAATTCGCCATAAACCCCAAAAACGATCATTGTTTTAGCTCATCTCCAATGCCAAAGCACCGCTGGGATTGCAGTCTGTGGGCCTGTCTATCTGCCCATCCGTCTCCCCGTCCATCTGTCTTGGATGTTTGTCTGGATTTATATTTTGGGGGCAACTTTATAATAATTCGCGTTGCTGTTGCGGGCACGTTGGCAAATTAAATTACTTACCTGGCCGCAGCATTAACCGTAACATTATCCTTGAATGAATGAAGCCGGGCGACTGCAGGCACTCAGTTACTATTACTACTATTATTGCGGTGCAAATGTTATGGCCGTGTTATATATATACTATAAGTGAAATGGAGGGAATGAGCATAACACTGTTATGGGCCCTAAAGGCAGCGTCACGTTGCTGATTTGATGGGCTTGGTGGGCCGATGCAGATGGCAATGGAGATGGAGTTGGAGATGGAGTTAGAGTTAATGTCGGAGTTGAAGTTAGTCTGGCGATCGGCTGGTGATAAGCTAGCCACAACTGGTAATGCGTGCATTGACCGCAGCCCTGAAGCTTCAGCTTCAGCTGAAGCTGGTACCCAGCTGACGTAAGTTGAAATTTAATTTGAGGTAAGGCCCAGGCATGTTGGCCCGCTTTGCCTGGGCAGTGAGTACAGTTAACCTCGTTTAAGTGCGCCACGCACAGCCTGATGGGCAGCCAAGCAGGGTGCTGGGGACAGTTGGACACTTGGACAGTTGGAGAGCTGGACGTCGGACGTTGAACGTTGGACAGGCGTGCCAGTGTAAGTCCAATTAACAGTACCCAGAGTGCCCAGAGACGTCGCTCTAACAACGTGTCGTGCCTGTCGCGTCCCGTCCTGAAGGAAGTCACAGTGACTTGGACGGCATTTGTCGCATGCTCCTGCTTAAAGCATAACTGGTTCTGGCGACCGACAAACCAAGCAACCAAGAAACCAAGCAGCCAGCCAACTAACCAGCCAGTCAACTAACCAACCAACACCTAAGCTTAGAACCGGCAACCAAGCCGGCATACAAGTTTATAGCGGATGCGTAAACGCATTTGGCTCAAATGCCGTTAGGGCCTTTGACTAAATTGCATGGCCATGGACAGGGCCCCTTTCGCCTTCGGCTGCAGCTCATGCTCCCATCCCATCCCAACGCCGACTCCGACTCCAACTCCGACTCCGACTCCGATCCCGACTGTGGCATTTGCATGCGCAACCAGAGACGAGTGCCTTGGCGCATTTCAAGTAACGAGATTTGCCATTGACTTGGCAACTTGAGCAATGTTAATGCATTACGGCCAATAGCCAACGGCCAACGGCCAACAGCCAACAGCCAACAGGCAACAACCAACGGCCAACTGCCAACTGCCGCCCAGATCGCCAGCCCATTTGACGTAATCAACACAATGGCCCAAAATGTTTGGGTCATTGAATTCTTTGCTACGTAGTATCTTTGAATCTTAACGGTTTTCTTTTAAGAGACCGAGATCAATGTACCTGCCTCTGCCTCTCAGGTTGAGCGCACGCTGGAGTATCATTCAGTTGCTCCCATGCTCTCATGCCCTTTTATGTACATGCTCCATTGATTAAATAATCCCAACAAAGTGATGATAGCAACAACAACAACAACAGCTGGTATCTCAAAGTATAGCACACGACTAAATACGCTTTCCGCTAAAAACAATATTTGGAGAAAACTATAAATATTAGGTAAAATATTATATTAAATTCAAGTTTCCAGTTAATATTAAAAACAAAAGCATATTTTTATTTTAACAAATATCGTTAACTCATTCTTTTTTACTTAATGTTCAGAAGGAGGTTTTCAGACATCTAAGCTAATACAAAAAAAACTTTTAATATTTATATCCAAATATTATTTATTATCATACTTTTCGTGCCCTGGCTTTTCAAAAATCGGTAGATAAAGATAAATATATTTAATTCACCAATTTAGAAATGCACATTTCTATTTTATTAAAGCATCAATAAGATCAGAGAGTAGAAAATGCAAATACCAAATTATTTGTTGAGATTTAAGAAAGGTAAGCACAAGTCGATAATGCTCAGATCTGGAAAAGAGCATTACGCAATAGTAAACTACTCGCATGTACGGACTACGTAATTATTTTTTATGATCTTCAGTGAAATGGCTACCGAGTCATCTCTCATCTCTCTATTCAGACCTCTAACTTATCTGTATGCCATTAATTTTGGTTGCCTCTTGTATAGTTGAACTTTAAATGCTTGGAATTGTTATATCAAATTGGGCCAAAGTGTTTCAGCAGCGTTAAGAAGATTGAAATGTGTTGTTTTTTTTTTTTTATTTTACTGCCCCAAACAGCGAAATGCAAGTTCATTGAGTTGTTGTGTTTGTTGTTGTTTTTGTTATTGTTATTGTTATTGTTATTGTTGGAGTTGATGATTAAGATGTTGAAAGGAATGTGAGGAGAGACAATGAGTGGGGGAAGATTTTGATGCTGTTTAATTGTGATTTATGTGTAAAGAAAGTTGTAAGGCCAGGCTTACAGCAAAGACTTACCACTAAGAAATTTGACTGGAAATAATATTAATTACACACATATGAATATAATACCATTTAACACCATTATAATTGTCTGTTACATTAAAGTTTGTCCAGAAAAGAAATTTGCTTCAAATTGTTTGTAATTATATGGAAATTATAATAATGCAATTTAGAAAATTTATTTTTAGGTATTTCGACAAATTTGACAAAATTGTTGTTCCGCGAGAAATTAATTAATTTAACATAAGAAACAAAACTTTTTAATTAATTTGTAACTTATTGAAAATATAAACCATAGAGCTAAATAGGATTGTTGTTGCCTATTTAATTTCTTTTAATATATAATGATTGAATGACTTAAGTTAAGTTTACATTAAAGAACGTACCGAAGGAATAGCTTCTAATTAAAAGCATAAAAAATAAATAAGAATTTTACAGAATTATTGTGGGCTGTAAACTATTTGTGTGATATTCGTGATGAAAATTCAGTCGCAATGTTTTGAGGAAAGTTGATCGCTGCTCTATTTCAGGCTTCAATCACGATTTCCTTGGGCATCTGCTAGCCCAAATCATCTTTTAGAGATGTTCTTGCCAGGCTTCGAGTTCTCCCGTGGTGCCAACCATTGTATGCAAAAGTCTCAAAACGTGCGCTAAATATAAAATTTAATATTGCAGCTTAACATATGTATATTTTCTACTCCTACTTTAAGCCAAATGAAGATGGTCTGGTGCTTCTGGTCTAGTCGGGTCTGTGATGGCCAGTTTTGTTGTGTGGCCTAATGGGCACGCTGAGCGAAGAGCTCAAAAGTTCAAGTGCCTTTTGGTTTGGGGTTATTTGCTGATTTTTTACGACTATTTGTATCTTAAAGATACAAGTTTATTTATGGCCAGCGCCAAGTTCACGATGTTCTGGCCGTAAAGTGCAAAAAGTGCATAAAATGCAACGAATGACATTGCAACACCCGGCACAAGAAGCCGCATCAGCGTCAGAATCCGAATCACAGAATCAGCCACTAAAGATGCAGCTTATATGTACGCATTGCTTGTGTGTGTGTGTGTGTGGTTGTGTGTGCAAATGTGTGTGGATAAGTTAAGTTTAATGTAGTTTGCCTGCTAAATGCAAACGCACAGCAGCCACCGCAGAGCACCGCAGAGCACCACTGAGCCACCGTGGCCACCGTCGCAGTTGAATGCTAAAAGGGTTTTGCTTTGGATTCGTTTATTTTATTTTGTTTCTTTTTTGCATTTATTTATTTTTTTTTTTTTAAATATTTTTTTCGAGCTGCCCTGCGTTGATGCGCCTCATTAGGAGTGGCTGGAAACCAGTTTCAGGGGCACAGATCCCAGACAATTGACAATTTAAACGAATTTCTTTCAAACACAGCACTGACATGGCCTCGGCACATATGACGAATAGTCAGTCGCTGCTCCGCCGCCTGGGGCCGAAGTTTACGCATGAAAAATGCAGCTCCGGCCATTTGGCCACCACCACAGAAGGTACAGGGCAGGATCCAGGAGAAGGCTAAGGCTGAGGCTGAGACTGAGGCTGAGGCCAGAGGGCTTGCTAGAACAGACAGCCGTCTGTATGAAGTGTCATTCATCTGCCCATAAACGCATTATTCAATATACTTGTACTAGCTGGAGTGGGAGCCGGAGTAGCAGCAGCAAGGGACAGGGGGCAGGCAACAGCCTGCCTGCAGTTGGAGAGCTGAGAGTTGGAGGACTGCCGCAGCTAGACAAACGAGTGATCGGCAGACGAACAACAACGACGACTACGACGACGTCTGACTAAATGCCTCATACTGTGCTGGGGTCTTGTGGGGCTGCTGCTGCTGCTGCTGTGGCTGCTGCTTCTCCTGCCAGCCACTTGGCCAGCTGTCCGTCTGTCCGTCTGTGTGTCTGCCAGTCAGTCAGTCCCTCAGTCCGTTTGTCCGCTTAATTTCAAGGTTAACAAGTTGCATTTGCAATTTGGGACTTGGAACTTGCACTGCGGCTAGACGACCGACGACCCTTCTGGCTGCGAACCGCATCAATCGCTTTGGTGAGAATTAAATGTTTATGGCTTTAGTGTTTGCCCAGAACCATTTTAATGAGCGACCTGTCCCACAACCGAAACCTCCAATGTACAACAAAAAGCACTCTCCGCCGAAGCAATTGATACCCTTGGTAAGCCCCAATCGACGCTGGCCATCTTAATGTTAAAATGTTGCTGAAATCAAAGTGCTATCAAAAACAATGTTGTATGCCATTACGAGTAAGGACATTCATAGTAGTACCTCTATAAGATTAGGGAAAATGCAGCTTAAGGGAATTGAATTATAATTGAAAACTTTACTTATTTGTTTTCAGAAGAGAATTTTGATAAATAATACTCATACTCCTTATAATATATGATTTTAGCTGCTGAATGCTTTTATTTCTGCTGTCAAAATCACAAAATATGTATCATTCAAATAATATGATACTTTATACCAATAGTCTACTGATTTGTTTCGATTAGTTCTGCTGATTGAATTATTTCCCACTATGCTGACTTGTTGTATTTAAGGCTCATTTTATTTATCAGAATTGAAAAATCCTAGACTAGAGAATGTAATGTTTCAATAAAATGTATCACAGCATTCAGCAGAGACTAATCAGGATGTAAAAACGTATAATTATTTATATAAAATAATAAAGTATCAGTGATTAAAATTCCCTTGTTAATGTTCTAATTTTTAATTCACTGTTTAGTAAATTAACATAATTCACAATCGATTTGAGCTCGGCTTATTAGAAAGTGAAGTTATCAGCACTTTACTTTCTGTTGTGGAATTGGATACAGATATAAAATGTCGTCTGCTATGATAAGAAGATATATTCGTCTACGCTTCAGCTACTATGCACAAATAAATATTTCTAATTATTTTTCTAGTCGACAATTGTTGTTTCAAAAAGTTCGAGTACCCGTTTTGGCAAAGGGCAGTAACAGGCGGTCGGCAATAATGCGACGCTGATCTATTATTCACCAGATTGTAAAAATGTAAAAATCACGCTTTCGTGTTGTGTATAAATTGAATGCAATTTATAAATGTCCAGGCATTGAATTAAATCCCAGGCCGCCACATGGCCACGATGTTGGACCGGGCGTCTCTCTCTGCAGTTGGTGATTTTTCAAAATAAACAACCTTGAGCCGCAGCAGAGAACAATTGCTAGTGCAACAACAGCAGCAACAGCACCAACAATAACAACAACAGCAACAATAGACAACAGCAGCAAAGGATCCGCGGTTCCCCTTAAAGGCACTGGGAACGATGAAAAATTGCGCCAATTGAATTTGGCCAACGATTGTGCCCTGGCCACAAAAGGCGGAAGGGCGACGTTTGGGTGCAAATCTACTGGGCGGTCGCTTAGTTTTCAACGCATTTATCAATACCCAAGTGGCCGCTGCGACTAAGGGACCTGGGACACAACCTTCCTTGCCCAGCACCAATGCCAGTGTTCAGGTCCAGGCGTTGACAATGCCAACTTTTATATAAAACGATGCCGCCGCCGCTTAAATTGTGAGCCGTGGAAATGTGAGAAATGGTTTGAACTTGGCTTAAACATCTGTTGTGGTTCCCTATTTATATATGTATCTATCGTGCCAGCCTTTAACGAATTTTCAGCTGCGTATCAAATATTGTGCTTATCTTTAGTTATACAATTCAATATATATCCAATAAGACTGCTTGTATCCAAATCTAATTGGATTAAATGGTTTGACAAATATATTTGTAGATACATAGGTTTTATATATTTTTCCTGATATTGCTTTTTTATTGCATATTTATATAAATATTTGTGTTTATTTAATATGTATATGATTGAATATATATATATATACCAAAACAAAATAAACAAATTTCCGAGACATATGTTGCTTTGAAAAGTGTGTTCCTTTTAACTTAAGAGCTACTTTTTCGCTATATATTTCAAGCAGTATTTGGATTTTCTAACCTTCCATTACATTAAAAACTATTTTACAAAAATATATATATTTTTTATTTTTTTGGAATATTTATATTTTGTAGAAAATTGAATAGAAGTTAATATTCGAATGTAAGTTTTGTAATAATCGATCAATTTTTAGAATATGGGTCTTTACCAAGACCAAGCCATGTTTTTAAACGAAACAAGTGTCTTAAACAAATAAAGAACATAGTTAAAAGAGTGTATAGCTTTGGAGAGTTTTTGTTTGAAAATATTAACAATTGACTTCAAAAATAGATTGAAGGCAAGTTGAATTAATTCAAAACTGTGGGACTAGTAAACCTGAAAGTAAATAGGTGGGTTAGCCCAAATGATTAGGGCATTCATTTAGTGTTAGGTGAATTCACAGAATTGCACAATCCAAATGACAAATTTAACATACATAAATAGATTCTTTTGGAAAGACGATAACACAAAACAAAGAGACAAACAAATTAAGTACGTTAAATAATACAAACAATAATTGAAACTAAATTACTTCTACCAATTATGTTAATTGACTACGATTAGTGGATATGGCTGAACTTGTTGCCGCTTATGTTTGCTCAGCCACGGCACGCAGCTCCTCCATCAACGATGGCACTGCCTCTTGCCGGGTTGAGCTTGATTCCAGACCGGCCAGCAGCTTATTGAGATCCAGCATATCCTCACGGCAAGCAGCCAGGCCCTCGCTTACTTGGCACAAATTTGGCTGGCAACGTTGACTGCGCTCGATCAGCTCCAGAATGTAACTATTACGTGGCCGACCCGTCTCCTGCGCAGTTTGTTGAATGAGCTAGTAAAATACCAATTAATTAATTGCAATTTAGGACAATCTTAATTTACTTACTTTTTTGTAGTCATCAATAAGATTGGCTACCTCATGCGCCGGCTCCAATGGTGTTGAGCTCGCTGTCGATTTCCCCGAGTCTGAAGCCTCGAATCGAGTTCGTTCCGCAGCCAAAGTTTGCTCCAAAAACTATAAAACATAGGTATACGGGAGGATTAAATTTATGAAGTGGCAATATTTAATATTGGAATGCGGATAATCTTTGGATGTTTGGAATCTACAACCAAATGGAAGAGCTTGATAGATTTAATCGTTAGTCTTGCGACTAAATCCATTATCTAATTGTAATTCTTGACGGCAGGTAGGATCGAGTGAAATTTGCAAGTTTTCAGCGGTAGTCAACAAAAATATAATACTCTGTCATAATTGCTCGCGGATAATTTTTCAATTTGCGCACTTGATTGAACTAAAACTTGATTATTCGTTTTTAAACTATCTTGGGCTCACTCCTGGCATGGCATGGAAAAGCACTACAACAGATAACTCCTATATCGATCGCTCTTATAGGTCGATATAACTCACTTTGATTCTGGCCAGCGCTTGTTCGTGTTTTCCACTGACTTTGGCTAGCTTCATTTTTAATGCAGGCAGCTCCGATGCGGCTTTTGCGGCACGTAGCTCCTGTCGCAGCATTTTCGTCAACTGCGGCCAATTCTTGAGATGCTGCAGCTTGCGACCCGTTTCCATTTCCAATACTTGCACTAGAGTGTTGTGCTGCTGTCTAGTGGCGCTTTCGCGCCCCTTGAGCAGTGTCTCCACTTGAGCACGCAGTTGATTTATATTAGCTGCATCGTCGGCTTGCGCCTGCTTGAGCTGCTGCAGCTCGTTGGTGTTTTGGGTCTCGTGTGCCCGGCTGAGCAGTTGCAACTGCTGCAGTTGCTCATTTTGCTGGGCAAAGAGCTCATTGATCTGCTGCAGTTCATCAGCTTTTTGTTCCAGCTGCATTTGCATCTGCTGCTCCATTTTTTGTGTGGCTTGTAGTGCTTCAAGCAGCTGCCTCCAGTCAGACTCCATTTCGTTGGTGTTTCTTATTTTGTCATTCTGCTGCTGCAGCAGTTGCTGCAACAATGCAACCGTTTGCTGTTTCTGTTTGTTGACTGCCAGCAACTGTTGCTCAAGCGTTTCAATGCGTTGTTCCAGCACAGAATTATCTGTTTGGGTGCACTTGCTCGTTAGCTGTTTGGCATGCGCATCCTGCTGTTGTTGCTTTAATTTGGCATCCGTTTGGACCAAGGCAGCGGTTAGCTGACTGCATTGCTGCACATAAAATTCAAGCTGCTCTCGCAGTTTGTATAGCTGCTGCTGTTGCTCATCATTTTGGCACTGCTGCACTTCAAGTTGCAATTTAGATCGCTCGCATTTGGCGCAAGTTTCCGCGTATTGTTTGTGCAGTTGATCCAGCTGCTGCTCCAAATTGTGCAGCGTTTGCTGCGTTACCTGCAGCTGGTCAGTGAGCACTGCCTTTTCCGTCGTCAAGTCTTTTAGCTGAGTGTCTTTCAGAGCCTGCTCCAATTGTTGCGCCTCGAGCTGAAAATTCAATTGCTCCAGTTGCCGCTGCTGTGCCTCATTCTGTGCCTGTAGGTTCGACATTAGTATTAGTTCTGATTGAAGCTCATGGAGCGCATGTTTTAATTTTGCTATCTCGCTTGTTTTGGCATTGATCTCGCTATGAAATGCCAGGCTATAGTTGTGCATGGCATCGATGCTGCACTCGTTGCTCAGCTTATCCTGATAGTGTTGCTTCAAATCAAGGAATTCACGCTCTTTTAGCGCCAGTAGCTGCTCTTGCGTTTGCAACGTTTCGTTCAGCTCCGCAATGACCTGACGCAGTTGCGCTCGCTCCGCTGTAACGCTGCGCAACGAAGACGCTTTTAACTCCAGCTTGTGCGCCAGTTCCCGCTGCGCATCCAATAGCTGCTTGCATTGTCGCGTCATGTGTTTATTCTCCAGCTCCACGCCTGCAAGCTGACGCTGCAGTTCCAGCTGTTTGTCGTCATGATCCAGACTCAAACGCTGTATATCTGACAGCAATAGCTTCTTTTGCTTGCGCAGCACTTCGATCAACTGAAGTTGATCCATTAGCCGCGCCTGTTGCTGCTGCGCCTCAAATGAGTCAAAGGAGTCTTCAGCATTGCTTGGCTGTGCACTTGCTGACGGCGGCGTCATCGTAGAAACAACAGCTGCCGGCGCACAAGTCTCCAGCGAGGCGCACTTAGCTTGGAGTCGCAGCGATTCCTGTTGTAGTCTCTGGTTCTCCAGCATGTATTTGCGCTCCTGGGCATAGAGTCGCTCCAGCGTTTCGAGACGATTATGCTTTTGTGACTGAAGCTCCTGTTTGTACCACTGCTCCGACTTGCTTAGACGTTCCACTTCGCTGTGCGACTTGCGCAGCTCCTGCGTGACCATAAACAGTGACTCCTGATTTTGATGCTCCTGTTGCTGTAGATCTTGGCATGTCTCAGACTGATTAGTAGCTTCATCTACATCACTGCTGCAGCTAAAAAGGCCGGAGTCATCTGCCAAACCCGCAGCGCCTGAACTATCCGAGTCCATTCTGTGGTCCTGCAAACGAATCTTGTCAAGGCCGCAAACTTATGTATTAACTGTACTTACCCACGATACTCGTTCTGTTATACGTTGTCAAAGCTGTTCATGCAACAATATGTTTATTAACTTGAAACAGTGACGAATAATCTACATAACTGGCATTGTAAACAATAAATACAACAATTTAGCAAAACTTTTGCAAGCAACGCAGCTGTTTACGCCGCAGCAGAGTGACCATGTTTGGTTAGATTGAAATGTTTAAGATAATAAATACCAGCATAATGCAGCTCAAGGTTGGGTTCATTGAAGAGAAAAGTAGGAAGAATTCTGATTAGAATCTTGTAAATACATTATGGCATATTGTAAATAAATTATAGAAGTGTAGTTCCACGAACTAAAAAACGTATGAACATTCTATGATGAGAAGCAAATTGCCACGATATGAAGCAATCTGCATTCTCTAAATTAGTTGTTTTACGCAGAACATTTTCGAAATAATTTAATGTTTACACATACATAGCACGGAAATGCCTTCATTATGTTGACTAGTGTTACTTTAATCGCGATTGGTGTTTTAAACGATTGTTGCTACGGTCACACCTGCTCGCGAAACCATCACAAATAAAATCATATTAGAAATTTGTTAATTTTATAAGCACTGTTGCTAAAAACTCATTCCACAAAAATATAATTAAATTAGAAAATAGATATGTGCTCTTTGAATGCATTGACCAGTTGGACGCAATGCAATTAACATGTGTAAATAAGCTTTAATTGGAGCAGCTGCAATTGCGTGTTACAAAACTGGGAAGAAAAGACAACAACACAAAACAAAAACAAGGAGAAGAAGCAGCATGTCCAGCTCCATTGCAGCAGCAGCAGACAGCAGTAGCAGCAACAGCAGCGGGGAAGCCTTTGCCATTTATTACGAGGGCAAGGCCTTGCAGCTGCAATGGAAGGGCGTGCCGCCTCTGACCCGTACGCCCGCATTGAGACTTTGCTTCATTGGCAATAGAGAAGGGCAAGGTGCTGGAACTGGAGTCCAACTGGAGTCTAATTGGTTGCTGTTGTTGACGGCAGATCAATCGCTGTACTCGGCCCAGTTGGTGACAGTGAACGGCAGCAAAGCCTTGGAACTTAACCTCTTGCGCACGGACATCGTGGACGTGGATTACTGTCGCGGCAGCCGGCAGCTGTTTATGGTTCTCGCCAATGGCAGCGTGCAGCGTCAGCTTATTGCAGGCAGCTATCGTCCAAACGCCTGGCAAACGCTCAGCTTTGATCCGCTGGAGCTGCATGATGAGGGCGTCTGCATGCGCCGCGTTTGCTGCTCCGAGCAGGGCGTCGTCTTTGTCAGCGTCAGTGGTGCCACTTATGTGCTGGGCAGTTGCGGCGAAGTCTTCAATGCAGAGCAGCCGCGTCACATGCGCCTCTGCGAGGAGGGCAAGCAGCTGCTCGACTTGGCCGCTGGTGATGAGCACTTTGTGCTGCTCCTGTCACCGCACCAGTTGGCCGACGACGTGCTGCAGTTGCAGGAGCACACGCACGAGGAGCATGGCTCAATTAAATCGCTACACAGCGGCAGCTCAGAGTACAGCTTTGCGGCGAACACGCGTCATCTGCTTCAGCAGGGGTACGCGTTGCTACACACACAGCTTTTTACGTTTGGTGCCTCCAATGGCGGGCTGCTGGGCACAGGAGATCATATTAAACGCGCTCATGTCGCACGCCTGGAGAAATTGGATGGTATGGGCGTTTGCAGCATTGCGGCGGGCAGGCAACACAGCGTAGCACGCACGCTGGACGGACGTCTCTATCACTGGGGTCTCAACAGTCGCGAACAGCTTGGCGAAGATTTGAGCTCGCCCATGGAAATTTGCTTATCGGAGCAACTGACGTCGGAACAGCATACAGCGCTGGAGGCAACCTGCGGCGATTATCACACGCTGCTGCTTAATGCCGCTGGACAGATACACACAATGCCCCATTCCCAATCACAATCCAGCACCTATGCGCAGACACTGCTGCATTTGCAAATGGGCGCCGCTTGGCCGCGTCAGCTACGTCTGTTGCACTGTGCCGGCGGCTATACACTTCAGAATTGCCGACAATTCCAGCGGCAGTATCACTACTTTCTAAGTCACCTCGAGTCGCAGTTGCAGTTACTACTCAAGCAACGTCAGGCAGTGCAAACGTTGCTGATTTGGGAGCTGCCTGGACTGGCGCCACTACTGCTCAACTGGGAGCGCATTGTGTGCTTGTTGACGGCTACGCTGCACTCGCTGGAGGGCTTCTATCGAGCAGACTATGTGCAGCCGGCGGATGTGTTGTTCATCTGCTACCATCGCGAGTATATCGAGCTCTTTGAGAGCTATACGAAAGCTTATTGCGATGTGCTATCGGTAAATGGCTTTGGCGAGGCGGTGGCCATCATTGGAGTGCCACCATTGAGTACACAAAATCCGCTGGCGGAGCTAGCAGAGGAGAGCTATTTGACGCGTCTGTTCCAGCAGCCATTTGGCATCTATCAGCTGTTCATGCAGTTTATGGAGCTGCTGGTTAAGACACAGCCCGAGTACGATGAACATCGTGTGGCCTGGTCCGAGTTTGCGCGCATGAGCTGCATTAGCCAGGAGCTGGCCGTCAATACCAAAGAATTCTGGAGCAGCAAGGAGTGCACGCCGCGCATTGCCCACCTGCGACAGCGTCAACGGCGTGTAATACTCACATCCGCCCTGGTGCCACTTAAACTGGCTAACACTGGCCTTAGCATGTCGAGTCACAGCTTTATACTTTTCTCGGACTTTCTTTGCCAGGTGGGCAGCCATGCCCTGCACACATATCCTCTAAATGCCGTGTGGGTTTGGTCAGAGGGCGAACTGGGCTTGCGCATCACAACGCCGGAGAAGAGTTTTGTGCTGATTACGCGCAAGTCGGAATCCCGAAAAGTTTGGCTGGATCAGCTGCAGTCCAGCATTGTGGCCGCCCTGGGCCGCCCCTTGGGCAGCCCTGTGCCAAGTGTTCGCTCCACGGCCTACGAATATAGCCGCGAGAATCCAAAGTTTAGCAAAGTTAGGGCCTGTGGCACCTGGCGCAAGGGCGTACTGCATGGCAATACCTATCTGGAGTATCCTGATGGCAGTGTCTACTGCGGCGAGATGTACAATGGTATCATTGAAGGTGATCAGATGTAAATAATAATTTATACCACCTTGCTTATCACAATATCTTCCCACAGGCTATGGAAAAATGGTCATTCCCTCGACAGGCGTTTATGTGGGCCACTTTAAGGGAGGTCGCTATCATGGTTTTGGCGTCTACGAGTTGAATGGCAGCGGTGTCCAGGACAGTGAGATCTATGAGGGTAACTTTTGTGAAGGCCTCTTTCACGGCCACGGCATGATGCGGAATAATCGCTACATCTATGTGGGGGAGTACGTGGCCAACACACGCTGTGGATACGGCGTTATGGAGGATCTGATTACCGGCGACAAATATATGGGCATGTTTGCGGACAACAAACGTTGCGGCATCGGCAGCTGCATCACGAACCGTGGTGACTACTTCGAGGGCAACTTTGCAGCTGATGATCTCGCTGGCATTGGTGTGGCTGTGTTTGAAAATGATTACTACTACGAAGGTGAGCTGACCCTGCAGGGACCTAATGGGCGCGGTGACTACTATATGCCCTGCGGCGATGCTGGCCATACCTTGGGTATCAGCGAGGAGGACGAAGACAACTACGAGCTAATTGGCAACAAAATGTTTGGTCATTTAACTGGCAGCTGGGAGTCGGTGCGTATACAAACTGGTGAATTGGCGCTTAATCGACGGTTCCCTAAGTATCCCAGGTGAGTTGCAGCTGCAGGCTTCAAGTCTAACTTAAATGATTATTTGAATGTTTCACTTTTTTGCAGCTCACTTGGACGCATGGTCGTAGACCATAATCGCAAGTGGCGGGCATTGTTCCACAACTTTGAATCCGATGTGGCCAATTGCAGTGTTTCAGCCAGCAGCAGCGCTTTGGCTAGCGTTTCTGTAGGCACACTCAAGAAACCCGTTAAAACTACTTTGAGTACGGCACAAATTTGGAGCTGCATAGCCATCTACATGAGCAGACAGCGGACGCGCGATGGCTCCAAGCCGGGCAACTATTTCAACAACATTCTGCTGAGCTTGCCGCTGCCACAGAAGTCGCCCGGACAACCTGCAATGAGCAGCACTCCCACGTCGCAGGCTTCGCTGGTGTCCGGCAAGCAACAATCCACTCTGGACTTGGTTAACTCAACGCCGCGTCGCATACAGTCACAGGAGACGCTTTGCAGAAAACTGGACAGCCTACAGCGTTCGGATAGTTTGCTGTCCATTGGACATAACTCAACGATGGATACGAGAAGCTTGGTTAGCTTTGGGCTGGACGAGAGTCTGCTGAATCGTAGCTTCAATGGAGCGCCAGGGACGGGCAATCTGAGCAACAGTTTTGCTAGCATGACACACAACAACCACAACAACAACAACATATCTAAGAATATAAACAATAGCAACTGTTCGATTACATCCAACAATTCCACGGGCAACACAATGCTGGAACAGGTGCCCAGCTTTGGCATGGCGTCCACACTCAGCGAACACGATGTGAGCTGCATACGTTTGTATCTGGAGCAGGCCTTCAAGGATCGTTATCATCCGCTGTATGCGCTGAATGAGCGCATTACCAATTGTTTCCATTATTCCTACGGTTATTGGAAGGTCAAGCCAACCCCCATTCTGGCCAAGCAGGCAATGCGCGAATGGGAATCCATATCCAGGCGGATTTATCGATTCGTGCGTAAAATGTTTCCCGCATTGCCCGAGGACTACTGTCATCTGGAGGGCACCAGGGAGGTAATTTCTCATATAACCCTACTCTATCCCCTGGTACTCTCTGAGGGCATTTACTCCACGCTGTTTGTGCTATATGCCAACAAGTATAATCGCAAGGATGAGCTCTATAGGCAAAATCTAAATCATGCCGAAAAGTTAAGCGATATGGAACTGGTCGAGCTGCTCGGTCACGACAGGTAATTAAATTATATTCTATTCACATTGAGGTCTGTGTTTTACCTTGTGTTATTCGAATTTATTAGTTTGTTCACAGCTCAAAATTCCTGTTAAAAGCATTTTATGAATCACTCGCATGAATTTAATTTTCAATTAACTTCTTAAATGCATGTCAAAAATTAATCAGAAAGAGGGCAGTTTGATAAGTAACAGCATTAATAGTTAAATAAAACTAGCAAAATAAATTATGCCAAATGCCAATAGCTAAAAATTCTATAAATGAATTCAGTGGGTAATAATCTTATCAATCTAGATAAATATGAAAAGTTAGATAGAATTTGTTGAAGGAATTAACGTTTGTTAATCTTATCTTTGAAATGTTAAATCCGTTCTAAAATGAATTCTTTCTCTTAGATTTCGTTACAACAAACCCTAATGCTTAGAGAGTTTCTCAAATACACTTTTTAATATATATCAAGTGATTTGTTCACATAATTTCATAAAGTTTTTTAACTTACCTCGTTATTAAAAACCGCATGTACTACATTTCATTGATCAGCGATATGCTCTTGAAGTTATAGCTAACAACAATTTGTCTGCCTGGCTAAATGATTCACTTATCAGATTGTCTACACAATATCTATATAGACTAAAACACGTTTGTCTTGTTTTAAATTATCGTAATTTGTTTAACGATATTTCTTTGTAGTTGCCTCAACGCTGTGATGCTGGATACGCAATTCGAAGCGGCCGTACAAACACTGAAACAGCTGCAGGAGAAGTTTAGTCCCCAGGATATGTTGACTGTGATACAGCGCAGCATGGAGCTGCTAACGGAGGCCTATGAGCACGCCATGTCGAGTGAGTATTTGGCCAGCTCTGGCTACACTTGCCTTAAGTGTCCCACCATTCATATTTGCTAACATCTATTACAGCAAATGCCGCACAGCTCAATGCAGACAATATGATACCACTGACAATGCTGAGCATGTTGCGTGCTGCCGTGCCGCATTTGGGTGCAGAGCTGGCCCTGCTGGACGATCTGACGGGTGGACCCAATTTTCAGGCGGAAATGAACGGAATGGCAGGCTATTGCTATACGACACTGAAGGCGGCTTATGAGCATGTCACCATGAGAGCGCTGCAGAGGACGTCTTGAACTCAAGTAAACTGGACGCGGGAATTAAATTTGTTATTATTGTTATGGCTTTTTATGCAACGATCAATCTAATGATAATTTATGCATGCATATATACGTTATAAATATTTATGTAATCGTTATATAGACTGTATATAGGAAAACATGTGCAACTGTCCTCATAGGCCTACATAGGCTTAAGCTTATCCTTATTATTTAAATGTACAGTCGTCAAGGGCTTTTGCTGTGATCGCATGCTGTCGATCTGTGTATAATGTATGTATATGTAATTATATTTCAATATATTAGAATAAAATTTAAGACTAACACATTCCCATTAAATAAATGATTAAACGACACGAGTTTTACAATCGCAAAATTGATTATTAATTAAAGATGATCAATTTAAAACCTGTTGTATTCGATTAGTGAGCACGCAAATACCTCGAAAGATAAAGTAGCAATTAACAATTATTAATATACTTCAAGGAAAGAAACTGATCAAGAATTTATATACTTTATTGGGTCGGAGTGGTCTCCTCCTGTTTAATAACTGGAGCAGAACTAATTAATACAAACTTGAACTATATATTAGCATATAGTTAGTTATATGTGTTTTTGGAAACAACAGCTTACCGTTTCCAATTAATTAATAATCCAACACAATGAAAACAAATGATGAAATTTAAATTTATTTTTTTGGAAGTTCTTGATTCGATGGAAACAAGCACTTACCTAAATGTTTCACAAAGTGTATCTTGTCAAATTTATAAATGATATACTTTTCAGGAAAAGTGGTACCAGCCGCATTATTATAAACCAATATAATTTGTTCACCGTGCTTGACAATCTTACGGGAAGCCAAATAGGCCAGGGCAAAGACAGACTTGCGAAATGTATTACGCTGATGGCTGATGAAGAAGGTGGATCGAAATGAGAGCATCGTAACATTGTGGTAGAGGGATACATAGTCCTCGGCGGAGCTCATGTGGCTGACAAACAAGATGGGCGCATGTGGTCTAAAGTGCGAAATCTTCTGCACCATCCGTGTGGTGACGCCGCAAACGACAATGGCCTTGGCTTGAACCTCCATGGAGGCGCTGACAATGGCACGTGCCAAGCCATCGGCACCCGTGTGGGAGCTGTCACAGTGGGGCATCTTGGAGAGCGCCACGGGCGCAATCTGATCAAATATGGCGCTCTGCAGGAAGCTAAAGTAAAAGGATTGGCGCGACTGATTGCACCTGACCACATATTTATCTGGATAGTAGTAAGTGTAGTAATAATGGGCAGGATCAACGCGCAGGCGCTGCTCATTGATTTGCCAGGCATCGAATATGATGGGCTTCTTGGCGGCATATGCCAACTGCATAAAGAACTCGGCATTGGGACACAAATGCAAAATGTCCGGCACTATGGCCGGCTCGGCCAGCTCGACCAGAAAGCCATCGTAGCGCTGTGCAATCCAGTTCAGTTCACCATCGCAGCCTTGAATCTCGTTGAGGACCACACGCGTATAGAGTCGAAGGTTATCGCACTGCAGCGAGGCCATGACCTTCTCCAGATTATTCACATACTGCACAGTGCCGGGCACATAAGAAACAACCACATTGAGACCCACCTCGCGAGCAAACGTCAGGTCTTCCACCTCCTCGTAGGACACTCGGTTCCTGGCGCAGTGTGCTGGAAAGAGCACCGGCATAAAGGAGTCAAGTGTACCCCCACGATAGACACAACAGTTTAGATGATCCGGACGCACAGAGCGTACTACCAGCTGTATATCCTGGCCAATGAGTATGAAGTCAAATTTGTGAACTTCGCAGAGCAGAAATCGTGCATTCACATATATCACACTGGAAGTACAGTGCCGGGAAAAGTGTCGATCCACAGTCAGGATGAGCTTGTAGCCTTGCTTTAACTGAAGGGGTACAGACGTTTCCAAATATCCGCTGTACTGATGACGCGGAGACAACTTGGCAAAAATGGTGGAGACAACAGGAAAGCCGTACTCCTTGGACACACAAATCTCTGCCTCACGCAGCTGCACTATCAAATCCTGATTCTCACGCAGTGGACCACAAAACAGATCCAGCATAAAACAGCGTACACCAGACACTGTAGGGCACAAGACTCTGTTAAGGGTACACAGGATTACGGCCGATTAAGGCCTTTTACTTACGCAAATACAGATGCAGTTCCTGATCGCATTTTATTGTGCCCAACTGAATGCACTTTCGATTCTCATTGGCAGCGACGCCCTCTGGTAGGCTGAGTATCTGATAGCCAGTGAAAAAATTTCCCCAACGTTCCTCCTCAAAGGGCATCTGGCATATATCCTCGCTAAGCTCCTCATCCATTTTTAATTCCTCGCTGATGGTTTCGCTACCTTGTGCAAAAGACATTATTCTCAGGCTGTGTTTCGATGTTAGACGCTGCAGAACCTCTGGAGCTTCAGCTAAGATTTCATAATCATCATCATCGCCAAGCAAATTAATGAATGCCTTGCGGCGCTGCAAGGATGAGAGCAGCTCCTTGGCCCTTTGCACCTTATCCACGTCAACTGCAATTATTTTAAGGCGCTTACAAATATCTTGAATAACATCTTCCATGTTAAGCAGCTCGGGATTGTATGCATCATTGGCCGCCACTGAATCAATTTGGTTCATATTGAATGCAAAATAACTAAACCAAACTTTATTATAATTAAAAAGCTTAACAAAATTCCTTACAATTGACAAATACAGAAATATAACTGAAAAAAATAGTTGAGAATGTACTTGGGTGCGACAAATATTAAAAAGAGGAGCTGTCAAAAAAATTTGTTAATCATTATGAAACGGTAACTACAGATAGAAAAGTATTAAAGTTTTTTGAATTTAAACATTTAAACATTTAAGCTAGGCTTAATTTTTTTTTTTTTTTTTTTTTGAATGAACCCAATTTTTTTCCACACTCTTGAAGCTAGAGCAACCAAATGGTACAAATATTGGTGTTTACCCTCGGTTTATAAAGTGTCAAGATCGACAATCGATTTGACATACAGGGTACTGTAGAAGCCCTTGGCGAATAAGCAAAAAACATAAAGACTACTGTTTTTTCACGTCTTTTTCACATCCCCCAAGTAACCAAATTATACCGGATTCTGCTGTCGGGTACAACTGCAATGTTCCTCCTTCCATTTATGGATTACATCTATCTATATATGTATATAAAAGTGAATGTCTGTCTGTATGTTCGCGATAAACTTGAAAACCGTTTAAAGGATCTTGATGAAATCTTTTATAATATATTCCTTGAAGTCCAGGGAATGTTTATAGCTATAGTTTGTTGTGTCATCACCACCCCCACACAACCACCCACTCATAAACGAAAAATGATAATATTCATGAGTATAATTTTACATTAAATAAAAACTATAATATCCACGAGTGTTAGTGTGTGTAAGTGTGTGGGGAAGGAAGTTTCATAGCAATTTTTTTACCGTGCCCTCGATCGACAATCTATATATATAAAAGAGTTCGTGCTGACTGATTGGCAATCATCGCACAGCCCAAACCATAAGAGCTAGGATGCTGAAATTTTCACAGAAGCTTCCATCTATGATAAAAGTGCACACTAAGACGGGATTTTGGAAAATTCCACCCACAAGCGTGGAAAATCGCGGAAAACTGTTGTATGAACCTTTTTTGTTTACCATCCAATCAGCTTCAAACTTATTTTCAGAGATCTACACAAAAAATCATTTGACACATATTTCACCGATTTTGGAAATTCCACCCATGGGCGGAAAATGGGGGTCTCAAGGTTGTATGGGCGAAAGTCTAATTTTAGTCCGATCACCTTCAAATTCATTTTCAAAGCTCTTCACGTAAAATAATTCGACACGTGTATCAGCGATTTTGGGAAATTTGACCACATGGTCGGAAAATCGGTGGAAAAGTCTGGCATTTGACATTTATAATTTTCATGCGATTGGCTTCAAACTCATTTTCAAGGTTCTATGGGCAAAAATAATAGGCGCAGTGGTTAAAGATTTTGGAAAATCTACCCCCAAAGTCGGAAAATTCGTGGAAAACTGTTGTATGAAACTTTTTTGATTATCGTCCGATTGACTTCAAATTCATTTTCAAAGCTCTTCACATTAAATAATTTGACACGTGTATCAGCGATTTTGGGAAATTCAGCTCCATGGTCGGAAAATCGGTGGAAATGTCTGGCATTCGACATTTTTAATTTTCATGCGATTGGCTTCAAACTCATTTTCAAGGTTCTATGGGCAAAAATAGTAGTGGTGGTGGTTAAAGATTTTGGAAAATCTACCCCCAAAGCCGGAAAATTCACGGAAAACTGTTGCATGAATTTTGTTTTTATTATGTTCCAATTGACTTCAAACTTCTGTTTATCATTCAATCATTTTGAAACTAATTTTCAAGGTTTTGAAAAATATAAATAAATACTAAGACCTCGGTACTTTGCGAGTTGAATCCGTTGGAAAGATTGAATCTGGATTCTTAGTATTATTCTTGAAATTGAGACTTGAAGACATTTTCATAGCCCTACACTGAAAACATTAGTCACGTGGCTCAACTATTTAGTTATATTTCTTACGGTTGACGAGAGAAGTCAAATTCAAGAAAAAAAAAATGCATTTTCATCTAAATATTTCCTCGGGCAAGGCCGGGATATTACCTGCTAGTAAGAAATATAAATTTCGGTAGTTAAATAGTACAAATTTCTTAAGTGTACATTCTTTCTTTAAATAATTATATAGCATGTTGTACAGATGTATTATCTTGAATGTTTAGAACTACTCGCTTATGACTTTTTATGTTAGATGTGTTAGAATAATATGCCCTGAACTTCGTATTTATCTCAGTGATAAAACACAAAAATAAATCAAGATTTTTCTATTGCACAAAGAATAGTTACAACAAATCAAACCTTTGTTTAGGGTAAACATTTTTCAGTGAACATTTCTGAGAACGCCTCATATGATAATCAACATTTGTTTAAGCAACAAATCTAACATATCATTTAAAAACACAAATTGTAGCTCTCTAACTCTCAATTTATTATTTAAGTATCAACAAGTAATAGTAAGTATTATCATTTAGTTCTAGAAATTAAATTCGACCTCCGCCGAACTTATTGTGGGCCTTTCAGTTTCCTTTGAATTCCCAGCGATAAAAGAAACCGCAACTCAAAGCGCAGGTAATTTTTTTTCTTAAACTTTATTTTTTTTAATTTGTTTATTTCCGTAATTTATTTGGCCGTTTTGTGAAGCTAGAATGTTAAATTTAGCAACGCGTGAAGTGAAATGTTTACAGTGTGAGAGAAAGTTAAATGGAAGCTGGCAACTACGGGTAGCTAAGCATTTTCCGAGTTTCCAACACTTGAACAGCAGTTCACCAGCCTAGCCCAGCAACATCATCCGCCGTACCGAAAACATAAACAGTCGGGAATGTTTAGAGAATAAAAATTCGTATTCCAGGCGAACATATCTTTTATTTCCTATACCCTTGCATTGGGTATTATAATATTGCCACGAACTGTGTAAAATTCATTACTCACGCCGCTGCGAGTCCATTATGTATAGATTCATGAAGTATAGATAGTATAGATCAGATCTGTTGTTACAGTTATTCCGAGCGGCCGAAAACTCAAGATCAGACTTACCAATTTTAATTTTTAATATGCTTTATATGTATGTATATTAAATTAGGTTATCCGAACTATCGTCGGTTATACCCGTTTTTGGTAGAAAAATGCATTGCTGTATAAAAATTTTACTTGTATTATACGATATATTAACCAAACCAACCAATACTAAGTTTCCTTATGTCACATGCTAGTCAAAATTTGATCGAACTACAATGATCGGTCGAAGATTGAGAGTTTTTACGAGCATCCCTGGAAGGGTATTAGATCTTCGGCACTTTCTTGCATGTTTTTTTTTTATTTCGATAGGTTCTTCTTGCTGTTGTTGTTTATTTTTGCTCAGAACTGACAGATACACGGCCTGCTCTTGGGTGTGGCTAGTGCAGTGTTTAGTCTAAACAACGGCAACAGAATTTCCCTTTGCTACCTAATCGGTCGAGAGCAGGCCGTTTGAACTTTGACGTGAACTGCAGTCGACGGATCTGGCACTCTGGCGCGGAGTGGGACTGGGACTCCTCCCTAATAAGCTATTTTGTCCGTTTTTAGAAACAATTTCTATGCCACAACGGCATCGGCGGCGACAGCGGCAGCGGAAACGTGTGTGTGGGTGGAGATGATGTATAGAGGTGGGGATATGGGCGGTGGTATAGGGGCAAACCATGGGAGGCCAGCTGCTGAGCATCGTACATGAATTGCCGTGCTCGTGGATCGTTCGTGCACTTGAGTTCCGGGGCCGCTCACTCGCTCGTCCGTTTCGGGGCCTCTCGCTCGCACCTCTCCCAAAAACAATTTCCCATCTCTTACAGTTCGTTTCGTTACGTTTCGGAATTTCTTCTGCTTCTTCTCTTGATTCTTTTTTTTTGTTTTTGAATAGAATTTTTCAACAATTTGGTTGTCTTAGAGTTTTCAAAATTTTGGAGCGTAGCTGCAGTGTGTCGCGGCGCGTCAGCGTGTTCGGATCGGTTCGCTATAGTTTTTCCAAAAAAAAAAAAACTACAATTGGAAAATTCAAATATTGAAAGTTAAACCAAGTTAAGGAAAATTATTGACAATTTGTTGGTTATGGTGCTGCATGAAAGTTGAATATCAGTTTTGACTGTTCTAAAAGTGGTTTATTAATTATCTGGATATTTGGTATGGCGTGTTTCTATTAACTGCGGAAGTGGGCGTTTTGCTCGTTGCCAAGTTCCATATGTACAAAATATATAGACACACACACACACACATATACATACAAACTGACGTACATATATGTACACAATTTTCGGTTTTCCAATATTTTTACTCAACTCTGCTTGCCGTTGGCTAAAAATATTTCCCGTTAAAAACGTAGAAATATCCAAAAAAAAAAAAAAAAAACAAAAAAAAAAACTGTCAGTGTTGGCCGCCTGTTTTTCATAATTTTTCATCTTTATTTACATATTTATCGTATATACTCGTATTTTTGCTCTCGCTGCGTTTCTCATTTTATTTAGCATGTCGTCATTTTTGTTTACCCCCGCACATTTTCACAATTTCACAGTTTTTCGCGGCCTTTGTCTTTGATGGAGGAGCAGAAGGAATGGAAATGCCAGCCCAATGAAACAAATTACAATTTAATAGGCAGTGCGCGTAGTTTACAACTTCCTTGACTAAATAGCCAGATATATGCGAGTACGTAATAAGTATATACTTATATAGATATGGGAACATTAAGATAGTATATGCGTGGCATGAGAAGACAGCTGTGTGCTCTTTGGCAGATGCCATGCTACGTATGTGGGGGAAGTCCATAAAAAAGAACCAAACGAAACGAAAATCAAACCAGCACACAGTTATAAAAATAAAACTATTTTTGTATGGCATGCGTAGAGCCGTCGATGAGCATAGTTTCTTTTTATTATTTTTTTTCTTCTATTCGGCTTTTTGCGAAGACAGCACGCAGCAACCTCTTGGCACAGTTTTCCAGACTCCACGTTCATAAATCAATCATGGCAAATTCAATTAATTGAATTCAATTCAAATACGAAATCCGAAATACGAAATTCGAAATTAAAAATGCTTTATCTGCGAGTCCCACAGCAATGTGTTTTAGGAACAGACATAAATAAATGTACTTAAGTAACATATATAGTATTCCTTGAAAGTTCTAGTCGATTTGTCTTTTTCCGCTTACTGTCTTTATTCAGAAAATGACGGGAAAGGGAAAAAGGCGTATTTACTAAGAATTTAATCAACAAATAAGTGCAGATGTGTTACAAGTGCTTTAAATACCAGTTTCTTAACTATTGGTAAGTATTACTTTATGTTTAACATTCCATCACCATATGCATCTTCATCTCCAGATGTTGTCAACGTGCTAATCAAAGCCGACATCTTAAACAAGGCATATAGCCAATTTTATGCTCAGTCTAATGATTCATATGAGAATCTAATGATTCAACTTAATTATGCCAGAATAGGTCTTCACCCTAGCAGAAAATTAGTTGAAGGAAAACTTTCTGAAAATCATTCTTATTTGATTACTTATTATATCAAAACTTGAATATAGTAATACTTGAACAACATATCAATCAATCATAGAATATAGTAGGCCTGTTTTCCATCAAAGCATTCGACCTACTTACATAGTATACAGACTTATAAATATATGTACATGTGAATGTTTTATTGCCCCTAAATATTATTTATATTCATCATTATACATTTTTCTTGTATTTTAGCTCTATTCCAAATGTTGCTTTAAAACACACAGAACCACACCTAGTTTTTTGTATATATAGAGATCCACGTAAATAATGAACCTATTTGAAAGGCAATTAATTGTTACTTGGACTTGGTACATTTTCAGGTGCTATATTCAAAAATATTACCATACTTGAAAATATAAATAAAATCCTAAAAACAAACCAATTTAAAACGGTAGAAAATAACATTATATTTAATATATTTTTGTTTTAGCCACTCTTCCTATCTTAACAAATCGTAGCCAACCAAATTATTAAGCGTGCAAAGTAAACCATTATTTAAGTATAATAAATTGGTCATTAATTACTTTACAATTCAAAGCCAAAATGAGCAAAAAACCAAATGTAAATTATTTAGAAACAAAAGGACCGCTACTCAGTATTGGCAGAATATACATATATTAAATCGGTCATAAGTAAATATATACATACGTAACATTTCCAGTTTCACATGGCAATATATTGGAAGCTATGCCCATTGAAATTGCTGTCGATATATCGATATATGTTTATAGTATATATGTGTATATACTATGTATATACTATGTACTTTCTTATATAGAAGCATACCACCCCCAATCACAGGCAGTGATATTTTTATACCATTTCTAATGAAACGAAATTAAATGTATAATTTATTGTTGCATAAACAAAAGCCAAGTAACCAAATCGAAAATCGAACAAAACTCAAATGAAGCGCATGTGGCACCTTTAAGTATTCCGATTTGTATCTCCTCCTCGCCCCTCAGCCACGGCTACATCCACAGCCTCAGTTCCAGCCCCAGCCCTGGACCCAGACACCGTTCTCTCGTACCCATACAATCTCATATTGCTCTGGTCTGGTGTGGTAGAGTCTATGTGGAACGCATTGTATTTTGAAGGGGCTGGAAAATTTAGTGCTCCGGCACGAACTGAGCCAAAAATAACAATCGGAGGCGAGGGCGCAAACGGATGAAGATGTGAGCAGAGTGAAAGGCAGAGATTTGTTTATAGTTTTCTTATAAACAATTGCAATTGAGAAATCGCTGTTCGAGAAAAATCGAAACAGTTTGGCTAGAAACTGACCAAAATCGTAGCCAATACCGAATGCATTCAATTAAATTCCAGTGTTCGTTCTATAACAAAATCAAAATAGAAAATATAAAAAAGAAAAAAGAAATATGAGGGAACAATGCATGCAGAAATGGCGGCGAACCGCATCATATAATCATATAATCATCATATAATCATGCTGAATAATGAATGCAAACTGAAGCGAAACTTGGATGGCGTTAAGTGCAAAGTAAACAAGTGCAAAGAATGCGAATGAATACTCATGAATACTCATAAGCAAATGTATGTAGTATATGCATTTGTGTGTATTCATATAGGTTTCTGAGTTTTAGAGTTTCTGTATGTGTGTATCTGGCCGAATGATCTGAAATTGAATGCCTGGAATTGCAGGGCGTATACTTGTAGTTAACTGATCTTAAATTAATTCTTAGAACGAGTTTCAGCTCAAAATTGTGCGACTTAATGTATGTCACAATCGAAAACCGGTAAGGAAGATGACCACCAAATATTTTTTGGCCTATATAAAGCTGCTGCTCAGCTGCTGCAACTCAAACGGAGCAGCGCCGAGAAAGAAGCAGCAACATGTTAAAGCTTGTAAGTAGCCTCCAATGGATTATCCATACAATCCTTTCAACCAGATTGTACTAATGACAAATCTCCTGGCTGAGCAGCAACTTAGTATTTTTGCCTTGTGTTTGGCTGGCGCCTTGGCTGATCTGCTTCCCAGCTCAACGGTGGCACCCGTGGGTATTGTGGATTCCGGTCAGGAGAAGCATGAGGATGGCTCCTATCATTTCTATTACCAAGGCGAGGATGGCACCCATCGCGAGGAGACGGCCGTGGTGCACAATGCTGGCGGTGAGGATGAATTTCTGGAAATAAATGGCTCCTATTCGTACTTCGATGCCGATGGCAAGGAGGTGGAGGTGCACTATAAGGCCGATGATCATGGTTTTGTGCCCGAGGGTGGCAACATATTGCCACAAATATCGCTGGCCGCAAAGCAGGCCAGTGAGAACCCAGGGTCAGTGCCGGATACGGACTATAAGAAACCGCCAAAGTTCTAATAAAACCTGATAAAGCCATCTACAAATTCTTGAGTTTTTTTGTGTATTTTTTTTCGATTAATGCAGAAACAATTTCAACTAACTACAGGATACGGATGCAAATCTGTTCCACGTTATCTAGCATTTAAATTAACAGTGCGCTGAACAAGTTGAGAGTACAAAATACAACTACAAGTAAGTATTAAGGGATAGGTCTACGGATAAGGCGTTATAATACATACGAGTACGAGCTCAAAGATATCGTTTAAAACAATGCAATAAATATGACATAAGTAGGACATAAGTCTGTTTAAAGGACGACGCCTACTTCTTCACAGGCGTCGCCGGCGGCGAGCGATAGGAGTTGACCAATCCTCCGGCATTCGGCTTGCGGGTCTTGAGCCGCTGCTGCAGCGTCTGCAGCAGTCCGGCCAGGACATCGTGATTTGGTATCTTCTTGGCAAAGAGCAGACGCTTCACTGAATCATCATAGGTCAGCAGGGCGACCATATTCTGCAGCAGAAAGCACTGGCAATACTCCAAGAGATTGTTGGCATTGTAAACCTAAGGGGCAATCCAGTTAGTAACCATACCACAGAATCTTGAAGCTGTTACGCACCTTAGCATGTATATACATGGCCACTACATTGTCCACATCGACCATTTCGGAGCAGCGTGCCTCCGTGTAGCGCAAGAGAGCCTCCAGCTGGAAGAAGCTGGCGGCAGCCATCAGCTCCAGCACATCGCCATGAGATACATCCAGGGCGCTACAGCCGCCGCTGTAGAGGAACTGCATCACCAGCTGGAAGATGTGATAGCGTATGTCATTGATTTGCACTGTGGGCGTGCTGCTTGCGTCGCTCAGCTTGGGGCTGAGCATGCTCTGGAAACGTGGCGAGGCTGTGACCAATATAATCTTGTGTCCATAGAAGATTTTATTCTCGACGCTGCAGGAAATTTGAATTGAAGCCTTACTGTTACCCTTGGCAGATGCTGGTATGGACTTACCGAAAGGTAACATCGCTCAGTTCCGGATTGTTGACAAACTTTGGATCGATGCGTGTGCCCTGAACCGGCTGAATTGGTGGCTGCTCTTTAAGTGGATGCAGCGCCTCCCAGCCAAAGCATGTGGCAAATATGTCCGCCAGGAGCAGTGTGGTGCCCTCGTTCTTATTGCGAAAGATGTTGAACAGCAGGGGCAGGCACTCGCTCACAAACTGGGCGCTGTAGTCATCGGGACAGACCTGCAGAAAGTCCTGCAGCAGCTGATCAATAACCGCATCCAGGCGCAGCTCATGAGCCGCCGACAGCGCGTGCATCCAGCAGTGCAGTGTCCAGGGCACGCCCAGCTTGCGCAGCTCTATGGTAATGTCTACAGATGGATGCAGAGTAATACTTAGTATTGAATGTGAGGAATTTCATTGTTTTTTTACCCACCCAAATGATTGTTCTCAGCGCTGTGGTACATGGCCTCCTGCAGCCGCTTTATCTGGGTCTTATTGAGCAGCGGCAAGAGATCCTCGCCAGCACCAGCTGTGGCCGCACCAGAGCCACGCACGCCCACCACATCGCCCTCGGCAAGCATCTCCTCCAGCGAGAGCACATCCCGTGTGCCAGGCGACACTGGATGTGTGAGCAGTTTCCGCAAACAGGAGCGATGTCCATGCGCGGCCGCCACAGAGATGGCACAGAAGCAACCCTTCTGCGCGGAGCCCGCAAAGCACAGCGTATCCTTCTGCTGCGTGGACAGGAACGCATTGGCGCCATGAGCCAACAGCAACGCCACCATTTCCAGATTGCCGGTGCCCGCGGCCAGCTGGAGCGGAGTCAGGGTGCACTTCTCCTCGCTGCTGCGTGCACCACCCTCCACCTTGCCGCCGCGCTCCAGCAGAATGCGCAGTGCCACATAGTTGGCTCGGCTGGCGGCAAAGCTAAGTGCGGTCCAGTGCTGTGTGTCCGGCTGTATGGCCGGATAACCAGTGCAGCCCGCCGCCGGCACCTCCACATTGGGATCACAGCCCGCATCGAGCAGGGCATGCAAGGCCACCTCATCGTTCCGTAGGCTGGCAATCATCAGGGCTGTCAGCCCTGCGCTGTTCTGGGTATCGTAGCGCGTTGTGGGCGGCAGCAACTGCGCAGCCTGAGCCAGCAGCTCGGCACGGCCCGTGAGAAGCAATTTGAAGGCGACACCAATGGTGGCACGTCTGCCCAGCTCGGAGGTGTCCTCGCCAATGCTGCTCACGGCCGGCGAGCTGGAGCTGCTGCCAGTGCCAGTGGAGCTGCCGCCAGTATTGCTGGAGCTGCTAAAGTGCGTCTTCTTCGTGGGCAGCTCCTCATCATGGGCCACTGGACGTATGGGACAGTCGACACCAGGCAGCAACAGCCGCGCAGCCTGCAAAAGCAAGACAGTGTTTTTTTGTAAGTGAGGTGTGGAGAATAAACGATAAGTAAGTATGCTATGAGTATACCCGACCATAAAACTCCCTGTACCCAGGTCAACAATTTTCGATAGCATCTTCCTATACTTACACATACACAAAGCCACATACATACACAGCACAAGCGACAGCAAGGCATTTAAAGTGGCGGCTGTGTTGCTTCTTCGCCCCCGCGCTGCAGTACTGAATCTTGTTTGTTAAATTACTTCCGTGTTTATTATCCGATTGACTTGAAATTTGGACAGTAGATTAACAGTAACTTAAGTGTTGTATATGACAAATCCCATAGCTATATATTTTAAAGTGTGGCTGTAAAACGTTTTAATCGAACAGCGGGGGAATGGGGGGAATATCTCGAATCAAAAAAACAAAAACTTGACCTGCGCCCGCTATACACAAACCTACTTTTCAAATTTGGTGTCTCTAGCTCTTATAGTTGCTGAGATCGACGCGTTCATACAGACGGACGGATATCAAATCTCTTTTGATACTGATCAAGAATATATATACTTTATACGGTCGGAGATGTCTCCTTCTGCCTGTTACATACATTTGCACAGATTTAGTACCCCATTCTACCCATTTTATAGATACAGGGAGAAAAAAGACATTGCGTAAATAGTAAATAGGCTAACTTTTGACAAAGTGGTCCCTGTTTGCTATATACAGGATGTACTCTCTAAGAATGCACTTACCTGTAAAATATCATCCTTGTCGATCATAAGGCCATTGCGGTGCTCGGCATGCGCCGATGCCACACGCAACCATTCGGCAAGGGGCGGCAGCACCACATAGGCGCGTTCATAGCACAGTTCCTGGACGTTCTGAGTGCCACTGTTGGGTGGCGCCTGGCCAGCCGTTGAGCTCTGGGCCGCCAGCTCTGTGTGCTCCAATTGGGAGCAGCGCATGAAGTAGAAGAGCGCACTGAGCGCCGCGTTGGAGAGGGCAGCGGCATGCTGGAACTCCTGCTGGGTGCGCAGAGCCTTCTCCTTGAGCTCGCGTATGCTGCCCACGCAGGTGGCCAGCGAGAAGGCACTGGCCCAGCGTGGCATGGCCAAGGCGCCGGAGGCAATGCGTCCGGCATTCAAATGGGCAAATGGCTGCAACAAGCCCCAGAAATCGCCGGAGCTGGCAATGCTCTGATCCAGAGTAGCGGCTGTAGAGCTACCGCCACCTCCACACTGCAGCATAATCTCCTCGAGCAGATTCTCAATGCCAGCGCACAGATAGACCGCCGCATACTCGTGTATAAACTTGCCCAGCCGAGCATCCGTCATCCATCTAAAGAAGCTGCCCACCGATAGCTGTAGACCGGCACGCGAAGATTTACTCTGCTTGAGGGCGCTCTCGCCGGGCACCGCGAACATGGCGGCGGCACGCAGGCACGCCTTGGTGCAGGAGTCGGCCAATGTGGAGCAGAGTACCACCTTGAAGGCGCCGGCAACCTCCTGCTTGGAGCACAGGCCCAAGCCCGCGGAGAAACGCTGAATCTCCCTGGCAATGCGCACCAGTGCACGTTGCAGCAGATAGCCCAGCCTGGAGATGACCTCGACGGACACATGCTCCACCTGCTGCTTGCAGCGGCCATTCCGCAGCACGCGCATAATGCACTGCTGACTCCAGGGCGGATGCTGCAGCTCAACGAGCCGATTGTGCGAGTCCACCCACACAAACTCATCCGCACTGGTGCTGGTTATGACCGTCTCCAGGGATGAGTAGCGACCCAAGCGTCTGGCCGGCTCTGAGCTCTCGGAGCCCGCACTCAGGCTGCTGTAGGTGCTGCTGCTTGTCTGGGAGCGCATGGTCAGCTGCTGTATGGCCAGCTTGATGTCCTCTAGGCCGCTGCCGCTCCAGGGAGCTTTGCCGGCGGGCATAATGCCGCGATGGCGTCTGGAGCGTGTGCTGCGATTGGTCACCCCAGCGGCCAGCCGGTCCTCAGGCAGCGGTCCCAAAGTCATGCCACCAGCCGGCGAAGAGCTGTGCCCGCCTGTATCTGACATGCTGGCATGACCCGAGCTGCGATTCTCATCCGAGGAACTGTGGCACTCCTGCACCCGCTGCAGCGCTCGGAACTGTTCATGCTGATGGGGTCGGGGCGCCTGCTTTGCTGTCGGTATGCCCAGCGTGGGTCGACTGGGCGAGCTCTGCAGGCTGCCGCTCAGCTGCGGCGGCTGTGACTTCACCGGTGTGCTCTGCACGGTGAGCCGAGCGGGTCCTGCCACCGCACGTTGCGGCATGGCCGCCTTGGATATGGGCGACGTCAGCTGCTGCTGAGGCAGTGGACTGGTCATCACTGGCAACGCATTCGCCGTTGTCTTAATGCCCACTGGCGCCTTGTTCGGCTGCTGCGCCAGCTCCTTAAAGACACGTGGTGCTGGCGTGGCCATAGCCACAGCCAGGCCACCGCCGCCGGCTCCTCCCTGTGGCGTATGTGGTCCATTTCCAAGAGTGGCTGGAACCTGTTGCTGTGCCTGTAGCTGGGCCTGCAGCGGCACTGGTGGCAGTCCCGTCATCTGACTGGGCGGCTGCTGTCCAGAAAAGTTTGACGGCAAGTTTCCTGTGGGTCTGTTGATAGATAAAAGAGAAAATAATTAGAATTACGATAAGTAGTACGTTAATTTAAATTAGTTTGGTAATAATATGATATATGATATGATATATAAATATATATATTATAATAAATATACGCGCTTATACCAGACACCCCAAAGAATAATATGCTTTTTGTACTTTTTAACTATTAGGAAAAATGTTGAATTAAAACCATTTTTTTATTTTCAGTATAGTTTTTATAATCATATAAAGAAATCTGTCAGTTGACATCTGAAGATCCAGATCAGTCTGATAATAATATAATAAGAAGAATAAACTATGATTTCTTTTTCGACTTTTAAAATATACTAAAAAGTCTTATGAATTTTAGAATTTAGCAATTTCTTCTTAGTCTTGATATAATAAGCTACAATAGATCGAATATTATAATAATATTAATAGTGGTCAGTGAGTGATTTAAAACTATGCTAGGATGACATTTGCCATGAACAAATGCAAATAATATATATTTTTATCATCTTTAGATTTGAGTTATAATATATCATTTAATTTCAAATAAATTAGTAAGAAACAACCCACTAGAGTCGAATATCATTTAAATACAATATATTAACGCCTTGACCCAGTTGCAAGCAGCAGCCCATCAGTTATGCAACAAATTAGAATTCACCAGAATTCAAGAATGTCAACCAACATAATGAAAAGTTCTCCTAACGGTTGAGCCAGCTGCTGTCATACATCTGTCATATTACCGCTTATCTTTCACACTGCCTTGCCAATTTATTGTTCATCTTGTATCTATGTAAAGTATCTTTGTGTATACATCTAGCTTGGTCTTGGGCTTGAGCTTGAGCTTGAGCTTGGGAGGTGGCACCTAATTAAAACCAGAGGCACAATCCGGAGGCCGTTGCTGAGTTGCAACTTCTTAAGCAAAACTTAGTCAAATTTTATTTTAATACTCTGAACAACAAAGGGGGATAACGACTTACTGAAGTAGTTTGTTTTGCATAAAGAAATCTAAAAGCCCTTTAGATGTATCTTTATATCTATCAGAATGGTAATGCCCAATTCAATTGCAATTAAATGAACGCTTATGTCAGCAACAGAATTTGTAGGTTAAATAATAATCATCAATAATACAAACCTAAATAATCTAGTCTTGATATATTGGCCATAACAAAAGTTTTATGCAAATCAATTTGTGTTTTGTCATACATTTTAATTAAATAAACAAAATAATTTCCTATTATGTGAACTAAACAAAGCAAGATCTCTTGAGGGACTGAAAGAGTATTTTAGCTTCTATGTGCTGGCCAAGATTGACGTTTCCTTTTGTTTATGAAAGTGGGTTGCCAATCGTTCTCACATTTCTGCACAGACGTCAGCTTCATCATCATCTAACTGGGTTCGGCCGAAAACAAAAAAAAATTAAAAGCCATTTACGAGCACTCATTTGCATGCCGCAAAGAGCCCAGTTAAATCTTTAGCTTTTATTATGATTTTTGATTTCATGCTGTAACATAAAACGTCGTTCCTATGTTTGATTGACCCAGAATTTGGCAAGTTTTTTCTAAACTGTCCATTGTTCTATTGATAGCAATGGACAATGTGTTGCGCTAAATACGATTTATAGCTATTGACTTGTCTTACAATGTTTAACAGTGACATGCTCCCATTTTGCGGCCTGTTGATTAGACTTTGTTTGACGATCACTGACCTTATGGAAATATTTATGTAATCAGAGCTAAGCCTCAGTAATAAATAACAGCCATACTAGCTTTAAGCTGTATATATTGTAGGTGGTATTTGCAGTTCTGTCGGCTTGTTTAAGCAAAGCGAGATTTTTTTTTACAAATTCTGCTCAGAATCATATAAATAACGAAATTCGTATAACATACTTTCGGGTGCAAATAAATAAAATAATAATAATAATTCAGTTCTTGATGTAATCACTAAACAGGTATTCAAATTTCCACATAAGAGAACTCTGAAAGCCCTCAAGAATATACAAAACTAAAATAATAGGGTTTCTTATAAAAATATAATTTCAAAAGTAGTCTAAACATGGCATAACAATTTTACCAAAAATTTTTAAATCCTCAAGAATGTAGAAAAAAACAAGTATACCCGACTACGAAACTCCCTGTGCCCTGGTCTAAAATTTCCAATCATATCTTCGTACACTTACACATACACACACACACACACACACACACACACATATATATACACACGCAATATGAACAACTTCTGTGCTTATAATCCGACCGACTTGAAATTTTGTACAGAAGATTAAGAATGACCCAAGTATCTTACTTGCCAAATTCCAAGGTTATATATATTTAAAATAGAATTTTTTAAACGATTTTATCGATTTTCGGGGGAGCGGGGGGAGATATTTGAAATATGAAACAAACTTGATCTACGTATGGTATACTAACCCCTACATTCCAAATTTGTTGTCTGGTGGAAAGAATAAAGTATTCAGTTTAAAGTAATCTTCATCTAAATATACTCTGTAAATTTCGATATAATCAATCTGAACACTTAGGTATACAGAAAATGATTCTACAAGGGATTTCTAAGAAACAATGCACTTTCAAAGTAGCCTGAATATAGCAAACATATAATTCTCACCAAAAACCCTCAAGAGTATTATAATTATAGAGATGATCTTAAGACTTAAGATTTTCTTGACTATTCAATAAGCCAGTCTATAAAGAGTGGGTACAATCGAAAATCTTAGTTTTTCGCTTTTACTATCAAATATCCAATCAAGTTCCATTTCATGCAAATGAAGAGAAATAAACACTAATCCGTGATGTTTTCACTGGGCAAACCCGCATCCATGGCTTTCACAACACCAGCTTGGGTAGCACAGACAACAATTGATGCAAAAGCCCAAAAATCAGAACATCAACAACAAGAAATGGGCGAAAAAATAATGGCAAATGATTTTGAAATGTTTTCAGTACCGTCTCGCGGCACGTCGCCACTCCTGAACGTAGCTCCAATCGCATGAATCCGACTGACTGGCGGTCTCCGCATCGTGGCCAGGGTCGCTGTCATCATCGTCGTCGTCGTCATCATCATCATCATCTGCTGCTGCAGCAGCAGCAGCAACGTTGGCATCGGATTTCATTTGGCCAACAACGGCTAGAGTTGGCTTTGCCACCGTTTCCACCAGAGCACTGGCACGCCGGTAATTGCCTTCAATTTTGATATTAATTACGCCATTCTGCACGCTCTCAATGTAGGGCGGCAGTTCATCATCAACGTTTGCCTGCACCACCCCCGCGACTCCCGGCACTCCCACCACTCCCGCCATTGCCGCCACCACCACCTCCAGCTCCAGCTCCGTTTTGGCTTTGTCATTGGCCTGCAGTTTCTGGGACATCTCCTGCAGCAACTGTGAGTGGAGATTGGCCGCATCTGCGGGCAGCTTCGTTGCCAATGCTGCGGGTTGCGGCTGTGGCTGCGACTGCGGCGACTGCGGCTGCTGCTGTGCTCGATTCATGGAGTCACCAAAATAGATGACCACCTTGTGATTTGGTTTGACCTCTCGATCGCATTGATTCCCATTCCCATCACGATCCCGTTCCCGCCTGCGCTGTGTAACCGCCCAGTCGGGCAGCTCCTCCATGGGCGTCGGCGAGGGCGTCTGCGCTGGGCGTGGCAAGTCGCGCGGCTGCGACTGACACATTTCGCTATTGCGCAGCGACTGCGGCTGGAAGTTCTTCAGGGAAATGCCCCGCCGCCTCAATATAAAGTTTTCATTGAGCATGCGGCCCAGCAGGGAGCTGGGGGGCGTGCCCTTGCCCCCCGACTTCGACTTGGTCTTGTGGGGCGTCTGTGGCGGGGACTGTGCCTTCTTGGCGCTCAGCTTGTAGTCGCGCAGCTCGCGGCACAAACGGCAAGCGCAATCTTTGGTGCAGTACATGATGATGATGGTGATGCGGATGATGAAGTTTGAATTTGAATTAAACTTAAAATTTCAATTTCAATTTAAATTGGATTGCTGTTGGGCATTTAGCTACAACTTTTGCTTTGGTTTCATTTCACTTTGCACTGAAATTGCGACTCTGACATACACAATTTAATACACAAAATAATAACAACAATTATGCAAATTATAAATTTTCATTGCTCTAGCGCCGTGCGCAGCGTTGCGTGCCCGCAATTTTCGTATCCAAATCCGAATCTCAATACGAATACGAATACGAATCCGAATCCGAATCCCGATACCGTAACTCAGAACTCTCGACTTCGCGAATCACATTACCGCTCGCGCTCACATATCAAGCTCGACTGAAGCTTGCCAGCTGCCAGCCGGCGGTTCAAAGCCAACGCTGTGGCTGCCAACGCTGCTGCCAACGCTGCTGCCGCTGCTAACGTCGACATCGACATCGACGTCGACAGCCAAGTCATTGTCTAAGCGCGGCAAGCGTCTGTTTTTCCTGATTTTCACAGCGCTGAGTGCAGCGTAGGCCTTTGGGGCCCATGCCACCTTGCAGGTCTTTGGCTCTTTGGCTTGGGTAATTTCCAGCTGCCGTGAGTTGTTGTTTCTCAGCGGTGTGACCAAAACAATGGCACAACTGTAACAAACAACAAATACAACCAGCAGCAGCAGCCGCAGCAGCAGCAGCAGCCGTCAGCCAGCAGCAACAGCAGGCGGAGATTTACTCTAGGGCAGAGCCCATCAGGTCTGAGTGCTCTGTATTGAAAGCGATATTGTGGATTTCGAGTCATTCCGAGTCACTGTGACTGGAAGCTTAGATCATTACAAATTCAACTATGGAGTGCTTTGATTTAAGAATCATTGAATTTGTTACCAAGATCTCTAAGTGGAATCAACTGTAATATTTGAACCACAGTAACTGTCACTGACTAATGCAAATCTGTTTACTTTAGTTAAAATATTAGTTTTGGTAATTAATAGATATTTTGGTACTGCTCAAAAGGTTGCAAGTGTCACATATCCAAAAAGGTCGCAAAGTATGATAACTCAAACATTTATTATATAATTCTGGTAGATCTGTTTAATAATTTAAAATCACACAGCTCAGAATATAATATTGACCCTAGTTCATATCTTCTTAACTTATCAGTTTAATTTATCAATTTGTAATATGCATTGAATACATTCCTATATAGTAAAGTCTCACAGTGCATGGAAAACACATGATTCAATTTAAAATGAATTATCAAGTTTGTATTGGTATATAATTTTATTAATTATTTGTATAAGGATAAATAAAAATATCAGAGTATTTTAATATATTTAACGACACTTTAAATTGATTCTAAGTATTCGTACCAATAAGCACCAATAAAATGTCGCTCATCTCTATTTCTAGGCTTGTGAATTTAATTATGTACAACAGTTGAGGGGCCGAGTGCTGTGGCCTGGGACGCACTCGAAGGTTATACAATCTTGACACTTATCAGATCGTTTTACCAGCTTCCTTCCGCACCCAGACCCTGGCTCTGGTCCAGACCCAGGCGCAATCCCAGGCACAAGATCACGTTTTGTGTTCTAAGCATGTGCAGACACGCGTAGGTTTTCAAGATACATCTACTAGATACATTTCATGTGTAGCACAGATAAATTGTTAAGCGTAACCTGCTTCTAATGATTTATAGCAGCTCATGTTGTTGTTGATGTAACGGTGTCTTGAGGTTTATATGTAGTATTGGGCGGCCTCACCGAGTTCTTTTGTTGTTGAGGAATTACTGCGATCGCATCCTAGGCCCTGCAGCCAAACCACAAGCTAGCCCCAACGCAATTAGAAAGTTATGACCAATAGCTGGTCATTTGGTCAAATGCCAGTCAGCGTTTTCAAACCGAAAGAAAAAACGCCCACGTAATGCGGAAAAGCGAATATCGGGGCCCCGACTAGGCTCTTCGTACATCGTAGTTCCTACTGTTTGTATGTTGGATTATACAATAACTTTCTTCATTTCTCTGCCGTGTTGGGGTTTCTAGCCCAACTTGCTGGCGTAGTTAATTATTAAAAACATAATGCCCAAGACAATTTGCGCATTAAAAAGTTTAATTTACGGAATTGTAATGACAGACTATAAATATTAAACGCAACTGTAGACATTAAGACCCGAAAAAGCAAAAGTCTAGCAGAGTTTAATGTAATATTTGCGTGTTTATAAAACAACTCGACCAAAAAGTGGAAAAACTGGCCAACGGCGGCAACTGCAGCTCAAAGAAAAGCCCCCAACAAAACACAAAAACAAAAACCTATTAGTTTTGCCCGGCCCTTTGGGCTGCAGTAATATCCAAAATATCCGAACTATCCAAACTATCCAAACTCTGTGTGTCATTTTAGTTGGCCAACTAATGAGATTGCAGCAGTCTCTTGAAGACCGAAACCAAGCCCCTGCTTAAGGAACTTTCGTTTTTCATGCCGACAGCTAGACAGGAAATTGTTTCGGTATTTGGTTTTAGATTGTAGATCATTAGAACTTATTCTTCGAGTTAGTCGTTTGCTTTGGGCCATTAATAACACGGGCATGGGCACGGGGACGGGCATCGTTAAGAGATACACACAAAAGATATAATGAAAATTGTGGTTAAACTTCTGGCAAGTTTAATTCTGGTTTCTAGCCGATTTATGGCGTATAAGTACATAAAAAATAAAACATAATTTGACTATAAAACTCATGAAAACTCTTGTTTTAAAACCAATAGATCAACATTTCCTGTTTTAGTTTGCCCCACTGAGAAAAGAAAGAGATTTCAACACTTCTTTGACATAAATTGTTTAAGCCGAAATATTTTTCGTCGAGTCATTTCTAAAGTCTGGGAACATCAAAATTAATTTCTATGCACACAGACACTTTCTTCTATACACAGACGTCTAGTGAATCTGATTTGCTTGGAACTGCAATAGATTTCTCAAAGAAACGCACTTTGATAAAAAGATACAATATTATGTACTTATATGTTAGAAAGCTAAGGAAACAGTGAAGAAGAACGTTTCAAATAAATAAAAGTAATAGTACTATTCTTGAATTAACACAGAAAGAGTAAGTTTGTTACTTAAATATAACATATTAATATATGACTCAAAGAAAATGTTGATATTATAATTTATCATCATTCGTTTCCTGATATTTTCAGCTGCCTCTTTCGATACTATCCAAAGTCGCATGATATTATATTTAGGCATGACTTTAAATTCAATTATTTACAAACACAAATTGTTGTGTTATTATAAGAGACTAAGTTCACTGGTAATCACCTCACATGTTTCAATATGAGTATACGCGTGCAAGTTTTGATTAGGAAAATACACAGTATTTGTTTATGGTCTAAAACAGGAAATGTAAAAGAGGTCAAAGACCAGAGGAGACTTTGATGTGCGTTGAATTTTGTATTTTGTGCTTTGAGTTTTGTGTGTGTTTATTTATGCAGCTAATTGCAGTGGCTGTGTATAAACTTATGGCTTATATAAAGGCCATATAACCAAAGCAATCAGCCTGTTTTGTACATAGCACTTGGTTGGTTTTTCATGCTCTTTTTTTTGTTGCTGTTTTTTGTATTTTGATTATCTGTGACTGTTATGAAACACAGAGTTTTATGCATTAGTTGCTAAAACACAGCCCTATCATTACATCTCATGACGCTTGTGGCGCGCAGTGCCACCTGATTTCCAGATACAGATAAATATGCGATGATTGTGCGGGGCGCTAACAAGATTTCCGCATTTGGCTGCTTTACATTGGCCATTAGGCAGACCCGGGCACCTGGCAGATGCGGTCATTGGATGCGAGTAGCTCCGCTTCCGTTGGGCCCCAACTTTGGATGCAATGGTTTAATTAGTCGAGCGAGTGACGTTCCGACGTCTGTCAATCTTCAGCTGGGGTTCAGATAACAGCAGCATACGGCGGACTAAACAACAGCTGACGGCCACTTGGGACTCCCACACTTTCGCGTCTAGTAAGTATTTTATATTATCTTACCCTACACCCATTCAAAACGAGCGGCATATTAGTGTTGTGCAAGAGCATGTGACAGGCAGAGGTAGGCAGCATAGAGCTCACTTCATTAGATTAAGTGCAAATCTATTTATTTTCCAAATTAATGAGCTTTTAAATGACAATAAATAGAAGCTTTAATTTTGAATTAATTTGTAGTTCATTTATAATTAATAGATTGTAGCGGATCTCTAATTTTAACTTTAGCGGCCTCCCGGAAATTCACCAGAAACTTGTATATTCCAATCGTGCAGGAGATAGGGTGATGAGAGAGTTTTAGGCTGAGAAGGGGGTACAATAGATCTTATAGGTCGCAGTGCATATGCCCCCATTCATAATAATAATAATATATCTTCAATATTATTGATAGCCAATAGAGTGCAAGCAAAGTATACCAAAGTCAGAAAGTTGGAAAATGTAATGTTCTTACTTGATAAACTTGATATCAGGTGAAATTTGACAAATCATTTAAAAGCGTATAATGTTCGATTCAAATTAGTCAAAACTATAGGTATCCAAATATCCAATTGGATTTATCTGATTGATACTTGTATAAGGCAAACAGGGTATCTAGCGATAGAGCATTCTTGCTTGCTATTGTTCCATTTTTGTATATTTTGACAAACGCTAAAAGTATCTCAAAGATACGTATGGGTAATGTGCCTGGTCTCGTTGCGCTTCGTGTTGTGTGTATGAGTGTGTGTGTGTGAAAGAAAGTGTTGGCATTGGCACTGGCACGGGAACGGGAACGGGCAAGGTAAAAAGGTAACAACATTTTCACTTGCCTCATGTCGTCGCATTTTTAATGCTGGGCCGAAGATGCTTTCGAGAAAAATGTAACAACTATAGCGGGTTTATTGCCCTCGGCTCCAGGCTCGGGCCCAGACCCCGGCCCCAGCTCCATCTCCGGCCACAGCTCCGGCCCCGGCCCAAACGGCATGAGCCAGACCCAGGCCCGTTCCATTGTCATTGGCGTGGATGTTAATGTTGACTTCTCTGCTATAGATACAGATACAATTTGTTGTTGCTTTTATTATTGCCGCTGTTGTTGTTGCTACTTAGCTGGCGAATGGTGTGGCGAATTTTTGTAAATTTTTCCTATTTCAGTTCGTTTGCCGTGTATTATTATTATTGTTTGCAGCTAATTATTCACATTTTGCCATTTTCACTTTCATTTGTGTGAATTTCTACTGTCATTTGTTTGTTGTTACACGTATTTCAAAACTTTTAATTGTTTGTCCATGCAAAAAGTTTCCAAAATGCCAGTCATATTTCGGTTTCCTGTGTACGTACATCAAAACACACACACACACACACACACAAAGAGATTTCAATCTGCGATTGTTTGCGGCTTTTTGTTTGATTGAGAAATCGAGTACGAAAATTGAAAAAGATTGAATACCTTCAGCTCCAGTTGCTATTTAATTGAATTAGCTTTGTCTGACTGGGCCTGGCTGGTAATTTAAATAGTATAATATTCATCTGAATATCCATAACTCAGAGTCATAAAGCTAGTTTTTTGGCACACATCCGCCAAGGGGCCAAGTGATCTTCTGCTCTACTCGTCTGACACTGACAACTGCGGCATTAATTTTCCCCAAATTAACCTTGACCGGCTTCACAATGCGACTAAAAAAAGATATCTAGACGTGTTGTGCCCGTTTCATCTTCAGCTGAACCAGCAGCCAACCGTCTTAAGAGTTTTTCAAAAATTCGTCTGGCATTTGGTATTCTTTTTATGCGTGTAATGGTATTACTACTACTTCCGAAAAGAAGTTGGTCGCCCCAGAACAAAACACCGCAAAACTTTATTGTCCATTCAGCTTCGGCCGCTTCACGCTTTTGTGCACAATTGTGCATGCAAGTGTCCAAGACCAAAAATAGTATCCATTGTTTGGGGTAGACTCTCGTATCAGAAACAACAGCGAGAAACCAAACAAACCAAAGAACCAGAATGAAAATGCCATCTCTCTAAGTAGAATCGAAACTTACATACTCTTGCACAAAGTCCTTCTATTATGATCTATGATTTGAACAGTTTTGGTAAAACTTTAATATCACCTCATTTAATTATAGAATAGAAAGTGTGCACAATTGTTGTAAGTATAGTAGTATAGTATATAATTTGATTATTATTTAATGAGCTAAATCATAAAATATATATAATCATATTTGATTGTAACTTGCAGCCCTATCCATTTTTAAATTGTAATTAGTTTTTCTATTAACTAATTAAATGGCGATTAACGGAAACACAAATATCCTGAAAAGTTCTGAAGGAGTAGATCAATCTCTTACCATTAATATATATTTCAAAACAATTAAACTACTAATTACATAAATACGAATGCATGTCCCAATCATTTTTGTAAAATTTATCTGTCAAGTGTAGTGGGCTGCCAGATTATCTGGCAGTGTAGGCTGTCAAAGGTTTTCCAGTCTCCGCCAAAGTTTAGTCGACCTTGTGTAAACTCCAAAACAGCTTCTATCGGCAGCTTGTCGCAGAACTTTAAGACAATAGCTTGCTCATCATTTATGTCCAAGGTTTGCAGAGTCGAGGCTAATAAAATGTATAACAAGAAAGAGCACTAAAATTCGGCATACCGAAGACATTTACCCCAGAATATGTCAAACATTTATTCGAAACCGTTCTAAACTAAAAACTAGATTTTTAATATATAATTTAATATATATAAATATTATTTATATCTATCTATTTTATACCCTCCGCAAAGCTTCAGAAATGTTAAATCTAATTATTTGTGGTACCTTTTGTCATACCACAAAACGCATTGCATACTTTTAGGCTGCCCTATTAAACAACACGCATAGCGCCATCTAGCGTTCATTTTTATATGCTTGCCAAGCCGCTGATAACCACAATAAATTTTACGCTTACACAAAAATTGCATTCGAAATTAAAATTTTAACTATAAATTAAATTCAAAATATCAAGAAAATATTATACAAATCTTTTATTGTACAAATAAAATAATATTAAAACCCAACTTTGTAAAAAATAACCCTTTTTCACAACAAACTAAAATTAATAAAATTTAATATTTTTTAATTTGATTTAATTTTTATAATTTTTTAAAAAGCCGGACCACCAAAATAAAATGTGTTCTTAATGGAAAAAAGAAAAATCAATGGGCCTCATTGATTGGGAAATTTGCAAGAAGAATTAGATCGCCATATAGGCAGCGCCAGACTAAGACGCGTCCACCTATCAGATCTCACCACAAGGAACATATAACACCACATACTTTACAAACAAGCACAACATTTTCCTTTACTTTCTGACCATTGTTTCAATAATATTAAACCCTTTTTTTATAATAAGAACGGCGATTTAAATAATTTAATCTACCCAGTTGAAATCTCACGATCCAGATCAGTCTGGTTACAATTCAAAATAGAATATCAACATTTTCTACAAATGTCGACAGATCCATCTCATTCGAATTAGAATCAAAGCATAAGTGGCGCCACTAGCGAAGCTTCACAGGTTAAATAACTCTGAAACTTATATTAAATGTGTTTGAAATAGTTTTCTTTCCAGCAGGTATTCGAAAAGTTGTGGTCATTTCGCTTGTGTGTGGAGAAAATAGTGTTATTTGTTTTTTCCTTACTATGTAATAAATAATTAACTTTATTTAACTAATTAAGTTAATTAATTAATTAGTTACAAATGAGCGTGTATGTATTTTAAGAGTTAGGAACAGCTAGAATATACCAATTGGGTATGAAAATTCGATTATGGTTCTGTTCCGTCATATAGCGTTGCTCAAGGATGCCTAACGCATCCATAAAAAGTGACTTATTGACAGAGTCTTCTATGTTGTCTATATCAATGCCCTGCAGAAGCAGAAATAAATAAGCAATCTGACTTTCTGCAAAATGAATATAATTTGGTTTCGTTTTAAACACAATTCATAAGGCTAACACATCGAAATGTAGGAAGGGATTTTGTATATACGCCATACAAGTTTCTTACATACCTTCTCGGCTTTGGCCGCAATATCTCATGATTGGCATCGGTAATGCAGAGCGGACTTAGCGCTCCCGCCAAATGTGCCACGCCCACGCGCTCCGTATCCCAATTGTGCCGAGTGGGCATTTTAGGAGCAAAGTCTGGTACTTGAAGCTTAGATTGCCAGTCGCTGCATTTTGTTGCTCTGCAAGAAAAACAAGATATCAAAGAGAACAACATATTAAAAGTTGATTTAAGTGGATTGACAACGCGCAGACATTCAGTGTGAGCCTTGAGTTTGTTGTCTAGTCGACTGATTCTACAAATTAAGCAGGCACCCCGAGTGCAATTAGCCGCTGCCAAAGTCGTCTTCACTTCCTCTGCTCATAATAATTAACCCGACGTTGTCAGAGAAAGCTACAAAGTCGCAGACGCTGACGCTGACGCAGACGCAAACGCAGAAGCAGACTGCGATAGGCAGCTAGGCCGGGGTGGTGAAACGGGCAGGGAAACAGTGGCAGGAGGCAGTAGCATTGCGTGCTTTGCGTCATTGCCTTGAAAGTTGATCGTCTGTTGATCGTCTTGCTACTCTATAAATGGTTACTTGTCTGACTCGGCCTGCAGGTGTCAGCCAAGAACTTTGGAGCCACATCGGCATGCAATCAATGCCGTTCGATTTCATTTCACTGGAAATTGTTGCCAGGCATAATGTCAGACATTTTTGCTATTAAATGCTTTTTATACCCAGCAGCCCATAACGTGCCAAAAGGGCATATTAAAATTGCTTAAATATACTAAAGGCACACACACAAAGTAAAAACTAACTTGATGGAGCTTGTTATTAACAACAAACAAAAAACTTCCATTAAGACCTGCAGAAACGTGGACAACGAATTCAGAATAAGAAAACCAAAATCAAAATGCTAATTCATTAGCCCAGGGCTGAAAGCCCATCTGTTGAAAAATTCCAAAGAGAACACACAAAATTATGAAAATAAATTATGGATCACCTGCTGAAGTGATACCCTTCGTTGTCAAATATCAAGAAAGCAATAACAGACACACATTATTATAAACTATTTGCGCTTATAATACTTAAATGATTTACAACTGAATCGGTGAACTTGCTTCCTTGATAAAGAAAATAAAAATGGGATTCACTGTCCTTTGATCGTAAACGATATATTAGATATCAGCAAACGTGACAAAACATCGAAGGCACTATCGATAATATCGATGGTCTTAAATCTCTGTCGCTATTAATGGATTTGTTTAGTGTATCGACAGCGTTATTTACATAATTTTATACGGAAACCTGTTGTTTCTAAACAGAAGTCTGAAACATAATTTTTTATTTCACTATTGATTCCATTTTAAATACCATTTTCTATGAAAATAAGTGCCTTACCGAATATCAAATACCACATTTATGGGTTTGCTAAGCAACTATATCTCTGCTGTTCAGCTTATTGAACCCAAAATTATTATTAATCCAACAAAAAATAAAATTAACTGTTTCTCTTATTTATTGTTGATAGTACTGTCGAAAGTAATTCAGGGATCCTCAACCATATTTGCAATTGCACATAATATGGCTAACTTAGTAGGCTCAGAACAGGGTACAATAGATTTCATAGGTGCATTGCCCCACCATACCTATAATTATAATAGTATCAATAATACTAATCTTAATTATTGAAGTTACAAATATCACTATAAGAAACCATGTTCTGCTACATAAATGACATAGTTCTACCATTCTAAATTGTCTTTATTATTAACAAGGTCTTTATTATTAATAAGAACAAGTACTCTTCGGAGTGCCGAAGTTATATACCCTCGCAGCAATGTTATTTATACAAAACTCAATTTTCGTTTGATTGTTCCTACGGGAGCTATGTATTTCGATTTTTATAAAATTATAGGAAACTATTTGAAGTATAATAAAACTCTTAGTTAGTTTGGGTGTATAAAATACAAAATACAAAAAATCAAAAAGGTTTTCACGCAAAAACTCATTTTCACCCGACCTATAGAAACTATGTGATATAGTTGTCAGATTTTGAGCAAATTTAGTTAGATTATATAAACTTTTTAGAGACTTGGTTTGGGTGAGTTTGGTGAGGATATCTTCATAAACCAAAACATACAAGACATAGTTCTCGACCGATCATTTCTATGGCAGCTATATGTTATAGTAGATGGACATCGCTATATCGACTCGACTATTCACAGAGATTCAGAATATATATACTTTGTTGGGTCGGAAACGTCTCCTTCAGTCCATTACACATTTCGAGACAAAATTGTAATACCCTCTGCAGGGTATTAAAAACATATGGTCAGGTATATGATTTCACCTATAATTTTAAACTTAATTTTATAATTTGACAGGCTGGAGAGATTGTACGTATATTTTATTTAGTTCACATCTACAGGGCATCGGGCAGTTGAGCACTCCCAAGTGCAGCATTCCTACTAGTTATGTAGCTAGTTTTGTTATCGTTCCCGGTAAAAATGCTCAAGTTCAGGCAAATAGCAGGGCCTGTGTTTGCCTTCTGTTATGTTTTCTATTGAACGCTGGAGTGATCTTATAGGAAGTGCCCGGGGGGACGGATGGTTGAATGGATGTGTGAGAGTGCGATCAGAATGCAGGGCCAATGCTTTATGGCGATCTAGGCAGAGTTTGAAAAGATGCCCATGTTTCAGTTTTTACGATTACAAGCCTCAAATAAGAGGCTTCCACACATGTGTAAGGCCAAAGCATCCGTTAGAAATGTCTATACCTTATGATTAATGACTTGGCTCAGTCGCTTCAGTACGACCTTGTTGCCATACACGAATTTGATAATTTTAGCAGTGTTTCATTTGAAATTGTGCGGGCTTCCGCTGCTCTCTAGGATTGAAGATCACTTCAGAAGTTCACATCGAACTTGTAAACCCATTTTCGATATTTGCTTAGCGTTTGACGCTTTGGCCCCTTATATTGATATCAAAACATTTTTGGGGTCATTTGTACCATCTGAAAGAGATTTCTTTTTTATTATTTTTGTTGTCTTCTGCTCTAGCAGCGCATTAATTAAACGGGCTGCTTTGACAGTCGATAATCGAAAGACCGTCGATTGATACCCATATACTAAATATCAGCTAAACTGCGGCATTTTAAACGGCATTAGTTGCTGTCGAGGGTCTGGCCCTCGGATGCTCTTGGCAGATTTATGGCAACCGGCGTGAAAGCTCTGTGAATGGTTCTGTTTAGCTGATATTGTGATATCAGCTTACACAAATTCCTATAGCAGGAGTATTAATCGTTTTATTTGTTTCCCGAATTGTGATTTTAGTTTAAGATATTCTAGCATCTGTGTTTGTAAACCGAAATTCTCGGTTAGAAATTGTCTGTACTAAACGATTAAATTTTATAGTTTATAAACTGCAATTTGGAGAATTCGTTCAGGTTCTAACAGCTCTCAACTTTTACGATCTTGGCTCTATAACTTGTGAGTCGAAGCCAAAGCTTTACAGCATATTTAGAGCGAAGGATAACTAATTTAAAGTATCCGGGCTTTCAGATAAGTGCAGTGGAAGAGGCACATAAGAATTTCTATAAAAAAACAAGTCAGAACGTTGCGGTCGGACGTACCCGACAGCAGAATACTCTGTTTTAAGTCCGGTATAATTCGGTTATTTGTAGGACGGGAAAGAGACGTCAAAAAACAGTAATCTGTATAATTTGGTGACTCTACCTTTACAGGTGTGGGGGATAGAGACTTTGCTCATTTGCGGGGGACGAAGTGTGGGTGGCAACATTATTTAGATGCAGATCTGTCAAGGAGCTCAATACTAGTCTGTATGCGAAATTTGGTGACTATTGCTTTCAAATTGTGGAAGATATAGGTTTCCGCAAATTGCAGGAAGCGGGTTGGGGATGGTATTTACCAACATGTGTACCAAGTTTGGTTAGTCTAAACGCGCTTTGCACAACCGCAATATACTACTTTTCCAAAAACAAAATTCTTAAACAGAGTATAATAATGAGCGTTTGCAAAATTTAAGAGCCATTAAAGATAGAATCCTATTAGGTAACACTGCGTGATGCCCCACAAAATCTTGAGGTAAAGATTGTACAAAAAAAAAAGAAAGATTTTTTGAGTATAAACAGAATTCAAACATTAAATGGACAAGCTAAATTAAAGAATTTAAATTCACAATATAATATAACTTGTTTTGTCCAACTTATGATAATAATCCAAATTTCTTATTTATACTGATACTGCCTAAGAAATATGTATGAATGTTATAGGTCAATAAAGTAGCTAATTAGCCCTTAAAGTTTGTTTTCAACCTTACTCCACATATCTAACCAAACAAATCAGTAAATGCTGATATTTTATGGGTCTTTCCTTACCACACTACGTAATTTGTGGGCAAATATTTGGCATAATCTGATTGCACTGCTTACTGCTAAATGGAATCCGAACTGACCGGCTGGTTTTCTTATGTGCTTTATGGGCTGCTCTTTGCAGCTACCGCATTCCAAAGTGAAAGGCCAGAAAGTCAGAAAGGCCATGAAAAAGATACAAAAACACACATATGTATACACACACACAAAGATACGCAGGAGATTCGTTGCTCAGCAAGAAATTTCATAATTAATATGCCGCACATGGAATAACTGTTTTGAGTCTGGCATGCCACATTAATATGCAACAATGTGGAGAACTGAACAGGCGTCGGTGTTATCGGCAAATGGGCTTCGAGTTTGGGGCTTCAGGTTGTTTTTTCTATGTTCTAGCCGCATCGACGTGACACTAATAGATGCGGCCTTCTACGCCCTTAACAATAATTTAAATAATGAATCAAAGCTGTTGGCCCTTCGATAAGCCAGGCTTAGCTCGCTGGGTCTCACATCTTTTGGTTCGTTAGATCCATTAATCATACTAAAGATACACGTTGAAAATTTCATATAATTTTCAAGCCTCTAGCCTGATTTGTGTTTGTGTTTGTCTTTTGGTTTTCGGTTTTCGGTTCGATTTCTAGTTATTACAAAGATTAATTGCGTTGCTTATGCAAATCGATTGTCATTAGCCATTTATAGACATATGCGGTGGCAGTTGCGCAGATACATTAATACTGATTCAGATACAGATACAGATTGGCAATTTGGGTTCAACTCGAGCTGCTCAGACAATCAGTGAGCCAATAAGCGAATGGGTTCACTATCTAAACAATTTCATCAATATATTTATAACCAATTTGGTTAGCATTCTTAGCTACGAGTGTGTGCCAAAAAGTATCTTATTTCTTGGCCATTGTCTCTCAGTTCCCCCAAGTGTCTTTCTGTCTATCTGTCTGTTTGTCTGTCTGTCTGTCTGCTCATTCGACTGTTTGTTCGGCTCATTTATGGCCAGGGGCGCAAGCGCGTGTTAAAATGGCTCAAAACAAACAAATGGTCAACGATAACCGATCCGAAATTACATTTCCAATGGACACGGCGCAGTGAGGCAGCAAAAATTGAAACGTTTTGTAACTGATACTCTCAAGGAATTTCATCGGCTGCGCTTTGCTGTCAAGTATAGTGCAAACACTTGAAAATGGAAAATGGAACGGGTTTTCGACTCGAACCATTGCGGCAATGAGATATTAGAGTTTTTAGCTCGACTCGAGTAACTTTGCTTTGATTGGAGCATTACGAGTTTGCTAGCTACTCTGGCAGCCAAAGAATCTTACAGTGGTTCCATTTGAGTATATCAATCGATTTGATTATGAGAAAAGATTTTAGTATCACTTAGAATGTGAATAAATTGCATAAATGTCAGGAAACGCATATCAAAAGGAATTCAAAACATTTTCTTACATGTGATCGTTAAAAATCAAGTAGTAATATTCTAATATAAGTCTGTTAGTACTATATTATTCAAAAACAACACTTAAGGTGTTCAAAATATGTATCTGCAGACCATTTGACAGTTATTCAATAACTACGTTCTTGTAACAGCTTACAATGACATTTATTCAACTTTCCTATAAATCATTGTTACACTCTTCTCTCTCTATAATATATCCAATTATGCGACTCCGATGAATTAAAACCGTTTCTTAATAATGTGCTGAAAGTTTAAAGAAAACAAGTTGGTTGTTTATCACATACGTTAAAGAAGTTCAATCTATAACGTGCCTAATTATAATTCCTGCTTCTTTCAACCCGAACTTGAATGTATGCCTACCTATAGATAATTATGGGGAACTCATATCGAAGCTGGCAAAGTTTTGATTTATGTCAAAAGCAAACCAACTAAATGACTTTAGCTGCTGTCGTATACTCGAATTTTTTGTTGTTAATAAATTCAAAATTAAATTTTCTCTTAATTGCAGACAGTCAACATCGAGCGGAGTTGGGCAGAAGTCGATCAAGAGAAAGTGTTTCTGTTTTTGGAGCTTAGCTGCATGCCGGTGCTCCGTGCTCCATGCTCCATGCCTCATGCCTCATGCCGCATACCCCATGCTCCATGCTCTGTAGTCTGCGGGCTGCAGTGGCTGCTCAAAATTGGGTCACTCTGGGCCCAGATCCCAGCTGTTTGGTTGCTTGGTTGTTGGCTTCTTGGCTGGTTAGCTGTCTGCTCTTTGCTCATTGACATTTAAATTATGTTGGAGCATTTCGTGTGCATTTCTTTTTGGGGCCACGAAAAATGCCACCGAAACAGCATTTTTTGCTGCTCGGGTGTCGCGTGATGTCAGCCAAGGGGGCAAATAGCTTAAAGCCAGAAACTCTGACAGTGAAAAATATGTTTCACTTGAAGCTTATGCAATCCGAGATCAGGCCAAGCTGGGCTCTGCTGCACTTAACGGACAATTGGCTTATAGACAAAGGCCACACCCCGATCACCGTTCACATTGGTTGACAGTCCCAACTGAGACAGTATCACGTTATTGTTGTTGTTGGTGTTGTTCCCGCCGCAGCATAACGGTGCCGATTATGCGCCCATCAAACACCCAAAAACAACAAAAACAAACGGCTCCACTGGTAATTAAAACCTGACTCGAACTGTGATCTCTGATTGGAACTGACAAAGGTGTCTGTTTCTTGGCGTCTGCCCCCACTCTCCCTATATTTCTTTTGTGCCCCTTTCGCTCTGACTGCGGGCCCTATAAAAAGATCTCGTAATGTTTCAATAATGCCAGCCATTCGATCTGGTCGCGGACTCGGCCTGAGTCACTTACTTGCCTCTCAGGTGTGTCGGCACGAGCGACTTATGTTGTTCTCCTTACTTCAGCCCACAGAGGGCACAGCCCACAATCACGGGCCACAATCTGAATTGGGCAACTGGACTTGTTCGATTCAAAGACTTTATACAATTGGCCACAGTTTGTACTCTATATGGTTAAGTTTGAAACATTCAGCAATTGTTTTTGGCTAAGCTACTTACGGGCCTTGTTCAATAACTTTTTATTAAAATGGAGTCATATTTCATAGAGTAAATTCAACATCTTTCATAATAAATAGTTTGCACAACTTTGTATTTATTATACAAAACGATAGTCAAATTCACATAGCACACTTTTTAGCGCATTATTGACGCAATTGACAAAATTCCAGAGATCATAAATATTGATTCTTTTACAATTTTAAACTATTGTACTCATGTTGAAACGTGTAGAATGACTATAGAAAGACTAACATTGATTTGCTGTAACAATTATTATTTTGAATATACAAAACAGGTCTACTTAAGGAAAGTACAAAGTATTCCAATCTTAATTCATTCGCATTCTTGATTTATATGTTATTTAGTTTCTATTGAAATATCTTCAATTTACATATAAGACTTCTTTTGATAGTGTCTTTATACATTGATTGGTAAGCCCTCATGTTGTCTTTCCTGTTTATAACATATTTTACATGACTATACTTAATAATCAGTTCTCTCTCTCTTATTGGCCGAGATCGTAAACAAAAGCGCAAAGGTGTCAAACGTCCAAGCCAAAGTCAATAAAAATAGTTAACCATTGGTTGTGGAACACAGATATATAGTATTTATAAGCTACAGATACATACATGCATATGCGTGTTTGTGTGTATTTAGCTATTTACGAGCTTGTTTGTTTTCCACTTAAAACCAGAACAGCAAAATGGCAAAAGTATCTAAGCTATGCGACATATTTTCTGCTTACTGACAAAAGGCGGCTTGACCGTATTGCCAAAGAGTCAACCAACAGAAAATTAAATGAGAATCGAAACTTTTGTTTCTTAGCTTGGCATAAATTGAAAAAAGATTTTATCCAGGCACTCGGAATTGGGTTGTGGCACAGAAATAACCTTTGAGAACCAACGAGCTTGAAAGTTTGCATACTCATATTTGCATAAATCTATTCACCTATTCAACTTTTATCCATACGTTGCTCTGAAGCTGTAAATGTATTCATATTTCATAAAATTAGCCTACGAATTAACTCATTAGTAATGGGTTTTTAGGTGTGGAAACTAATTTGCTACTTAAGATTTGCTAAACACTGCACAAGAGTTTAGTGTGTTGGTTTTTATTGTTCATTTCGCAGCACATACTGAGTGGTATTAAACCAATATTTGATACAGATAATGTACCCCTTAATTTGTAAAATGTATAGATGAAAATGACTTTCTAATCATTTAATTATAAACAAGATAAAGCAGTCTAGACATAAATATTGACCTTTATTTTACTATTTACAGAGTTTTATAGAGAGTGAGTTGCAAGAATAATTTAAGCTGATTTATAGCTGATGTATAGTAATAATTGTTTCCAAATTGCAATATGATTTATTGTTAATTCATTCGAAACGGGAACACAAAATCAAAAATGCGAAAATGCCCGAATATTATTTATTGATCTTTTGTATTGATTCATTAAATCAATGTAATAAATATGATTATCATACTCTTCTTTATTCTAGTCTTTTCAAAACACAGTAAATAAATATTGGATAATATCTAGTTTCTGGTAACATCAGAAATATGTGACTGACCAATTAGCAAGGTACAAAGAAAATGAACCTTACAATTCGTTTCCGAATCGCCAGCCCGAAGAACAGTTTTCTAATATCTGCTTTAGATATTTGTATTAATAGCTGTCGCACTCACCTCAAACAGTTTAATCCTTTCAATAGTTTCTAGCACAATCCAATAAATTTTCCAACGGTAAGCTTAAGCGCTTGCTGATTATCCAAAGATATCGATTGAGTATCCAATGAAAACGCTCACAGATACAGATACACTCGTATTTCCACTCGTAAGTATTTCGTTTTCCGCAAGTTAGTTTAAACTTGGCACACAAATCCTCTGACTGGTTGACTTCATAAAGACGCTTGCGTGCAATTAATTAAACAAATTGCTTTACTTTCACCTAGCTGCGAGTACACTCAACAAACAATTATTTACGTTGCATTTGCATATTAACGAGTACTTGGATCGCCCAGGCATTTAGCATTTAGCACATCACAATCGTTTCGGGGGGCTGGAAGCGGGGAGCACTCGACACCAAATTTACTTATGTTGCATATTTGTTGTTGTTGTTGTTACTGCTGCTGCTGCTGCTGCTGCAGTTTTGGCAGGTTTCGTTAACAGGAAAATTTACTTTATATATATTTGTATGTATGCATATAGTAGATATTATACATACATATGTATGTATGAGAAGAGGCGAAAACAACTTTTCGCGAATATTACACACACACACACACACACAATCACGCACACACACACAGTTGCACACATACAGCCATATAACGCCCGCGGCGTCTGCGTTTCGCGTCTGGCAATAATCACGTATAGAAGAATCGTTCTGCACGACGAAAAGTCAAAAACACAACTGAAACTTCTTTGGGAAAAAGTATTTTTACAGCACACGGCACGCGCAATAGACCAACAATGGGTCTTGCTTCGGTCTCAACAGGTCTTGAGCTCAACATTTTGAGTGAGTTTGCTGTTTGAAACCAGTTGATCTTGTTTTTGAGCCGATTTTGTTGCTGTTGCCACTGTTGCTGCCGCTGCTGCTGCTGCTGCTATTGCTGCTGCCGCTGCTGCTGCTGTTACATGACTCGGCGCTCGCCGCTCGTTGCTCCTTCGGCAAGTTCGTGTCCTAAGTCTTTTGTTTTGCCTGCATTGCAATTGCTTGACTCGTAAATGCATGGCATTATTATCTATGAGTTATTTACGCTTAGCATTTTTGCTCTTGTTATGACCAGACGTGGCTCTGTTGCACTGTTGGCTCTGTTGCTCTGTTGCTCCGTTGTCGTTGTCGTCGTTGTTGCCGTTGCCGTTGTCGTTGTCGCTGTCGTGGGCTTGGCACACGCTCAACCTCAACCCCCGGCCAATGTTTGGGGCCACAGGAATGTCCATGGCGGCGGCGACAGGTTTGCAGTGCTCTCAAAAGTCCACTGCAATTTGCACATTTGGCGTTAAATTGTTGGCTTCTGTTTGCAGTTTACAATTGCCAAATGTCCTCTTATTATTGGGATTTATTTCCTGCCTCTCAGGAGTCGTCGGTTCAATGAACCGAGCCTGAAAATCTGGCAAAAACCTTTAACTCAAATTGGTGACAGCCAAAGCGGCGCAGAGAGGAAAACAAAAATTTGTTGGGAATGAAACGACCTTGTCGTGTGTGCGGAGTTTCACGGATTTGTGTTGGCATCGTCACAACTTATTTTGGAATTTATTGTCCGGCCGCTGCTCAGCTTAGTTTAGTTTAGTGTGCCATTGTTCTGACCGTCGGCTCTTTTCAAATCTTATGACAATAAAGAGCGGCGACTGCGGCCGCAGCATTTTTGTCCTTTTTGTTTTTATTTTGTGTTATTTTTGTTTTTTTTTTTTGTGTTGCTTGAAGCTGCCGCCAAGTGGAAACCAGTCGCGGTCTTCTCTGTGCTCTGCTCCTGCCAATGCCCCAAACGTGAACCGAACCCGAACGCCAGGGCAGCCACTTGATCAACTGGCAGCCAACTGGTTAAGAGTTGCTGAAAAGCATGCGCCAAAGAATTTAGCCAGCGATTTTCGGAATGTTTTCAATGTACGAGTACCGAGTGTGCAAACACCAAAAACAGAAAACAAAAACTCAACTCACTGAATTGCGAAGCTATCGCCGAAGTATAATTGCCCTGATAAGACCAAATCTTTATCTTAGAGTCTATCAGAACCATTCAATTTAATTGGGATCAGCACAACTAATCGCTGTTTTCGCGGCTGATGAAAAATCAGTGATCAAAATTCTGTATTACTATAAATTTTGTATCAAAAAAACTTATTTTAAAATTGAAAATTTTTGAAAAGGCAGCGGAATCAGTCAGCGATTAGTTCTGCTGAATGAGTCTTTCTTGATTCATTGAGCTTTTTAGTACAGATTGTGCTTATAACCACTTAAGCAAATATCTGTCGAACGTAATCATAAATGTTAAATACTCAGCATTTGTAAGTGTATGCAAAGGAATGGCGGCTGCAAAAACCGCATTTTGGGGTAACAAGGAGGGAGGGCAGAGCAACGGGAATCGAAAACAGTTGTGGCGATTGCACAGACACCTTGAAGCGAATCTTGCGCTAATAAAGTCGATGACAATGCTTTTGATTTTGATATTAATCAGCAGGTGGTATATTTTCATAATAATTCAAATGTATTCTGTTTATACAACAGTTTGAATTTGATTAGAAAGACTTCTACTTACTAAGGATGTAAACAATATGTGCAGTCAGAACAAAACAGAAAACAAATTTCAAGTCAAGCAAACTTCATTTGTATCTTTAATAGTTGAATGTTGAGTTTCTTGTTGTTTCTAATACAATTAATCATATGTAGATCACAACTTTTGTAAAAAATTTTATTTTATAATATATTATTGTATTATATATATATTCCCTTAGCTTTCTTTGCATGTTTCTAGTTGTTTCAAATATATTTTTAAGATTTTCAAGTCTTGCAGTTGTAATCAGTAGCTTATATCAGAACATTCTCTCTTTTCTTTTAAATCTTCCCTTTTAGGTTACCTACGGGAAGTCTCTGACCACTTACAGCTGTGAGTAGGGGCATAGCTTGTCGGACTGGCAAATAAACACACCCCCACCGGGTCACTGACTTCCCAGTCTGTTTCTATCACCTTTTTATTTTTTACCGTCTTAAATAAATTATACCAAGTCTTCACTCTCCTCCCCTCTTTTCACTCAACTCTTCAATGCTCCTCCATACTCTCACTCTCACTCTATTTTTATTTTCACTTGTCTTATGTCTTATCTGTTATTTCCATACCTATCTCTTCCTCTATCTGTTCTCTTCTTTCATATAGTCATATGATTTAATTTTTACATAATTTAATTAATTTAATTTTTCTAACACTTTTAGTTAGTTTAAATTTATTTTTATTACTAACTTCTCCCTATTCAGGTGTAGAGACTATTGACGTCATTGACCACAATTGGCTGTGATTCGGGGCATAGCTAGCCGGACAGGCAAATAAAATACCCCTATCGGGTCGGTGTCGTCTTTAGTATTTTATGTAATTTCTATTAGGCTATTCTATTCTTTTAAATTAATTATCTTAATATGTTTCATATTTTTGGCGACAGCAATGTTTGTCAGCCAAATAAATAAATAAATTGGTTGTAAATTGGTTATATTCGTATAATATCATTAACATAAGTAGTCACTTTTATAGTAACCTATTATAAGATTTAAAAGTACTATTGATTAGATAGTAGAGCATTCTTAAGTCGAACTATCTGGCAGTTGGCCAGAACATTAACAACTTTGTTGCCAGGAATTTTTATGCTGCGCTACTCGTTGGCTATGGAACCAACTGGAGGGCAACAGAGGCACCAGCTGTTATTTTACTGGGGTAATTTAAACGGCATTAGCGCTAATAATTTGCTTCTTTCTACCCACTGCCTACTGCCTGGCCGGCCGGCAGAGACCTGCGCGGTAATCAGAAAATCTCTTGCATCACTTGAAAATAATCATTGGGCAAGGACGTGACTGTGTCGTTGACGTTTGTTGTGACAGCCGCGCAGGCAGTGACCACTTTGGGCACTCGTAAACCCTGGGACCGTCTGGGTATCTTTACTGTTTAGTTCTGGGTTCCGTTCCTGTGTCGCTGTCTCGCTGCATGGGGCATAAATCAACACGAGCCGCAAAACGCAACCGCAACAAAGCAAAAGGTAAAAAGGCAGGTAGCGACACCAACGATGCCAACGACGACGACGACGACATCAAATTCCAAAGCCTCCCAGCAAATGCAGCGTTCCATTTGTAGACTCAGCTCTAAACTCAATTAATGCAGTCTCTGTGTGTGTGTGTGTGTGTGTTGCATTCTTTGCATGCCAATGTGGCATTTGATTGATAATTTCGTTACGCCTCGAACATGTTTCAAAATACATTTTGATAAGTTTTAGGTTGCCGTTCCCCAGATTTATGACATGTCGTGTTTGTCTCTATTTTTTTGTTATTGTTATTGTAAAGCGTTAGCTGAACATTTGTCTTTGATTCTTTTGGGTAGTGCCCGCATTTGATTGGATCATCATTATTTAGAGAGATTGAACTTAAGGTATGCCTCTTACTTTTCATACAATAAAACAATTAGTATCAAGACCGTTATCATACTTTAAAAAAATTTTAAAATTGTAAAGGAATTTTTGGAAAATGTATAAATTGTCATTTATTCCCACATTGTAAGATACATAAAAGAAAAAGATCTATTTACCCAATAAAATAATTACATCATATAATATATATAATGCCTTTAACTCATGATTAGTTTCGATGCTCGCTGAAAAAGAATAGTGAAAAAACTCCCATAGGTTTAAGATTTGCAAACAATTTATTTATTTAATAATTTTAAATATTTCAAAATGCTAAAATTCATTTTATATGTATAAGTAATTATGATGTATCATAAGGTAATTGGCATATATATTTATTAATTGGCAGAACTACACTGGAAATATTTAAAATATTTCTAAATATTTAATTAGTGCAAGTATTTTATTAATTGCATTGTCTACTTAGTTATTTTAAGTTGAATTTTAAATTCGGAATCTATGGATGTTTAACACTTTTAATATAATCGATTTATTACTTGGCCTACTAGATTTCCATAATGAACTACTTAAAATTTGGAGCAAGAGCAAATACATATGCAAAATTTGTAGATAAGTTCCTCATATATTTCTCAACGTTATTTAAGTCCCATATTTTGTGCTAAAATATTTCATATCATTGAATGAATGCATCACGCTGTATTTTTTTATCCATTAATGATTTGTTGTGTGGGATTCATATTAATTAAATGAGAATGACATCAACAGCCACGGCAGCATCTAAATCCGTTCGGGGATTTCTTTCATCATTAAACTTCAAGTTTCAGTTTGCCGTATTTTTGAAACTTGCTGAAAAACTCATCTCATTTCTTCACCCCAACATATGTCACCGTTTTTCCAGTCTTGCGCAGCTGTTCCGAAAGTTCATCGCTAGTTAAGTTCGAGGTAATAGTGACTGTTTTCTCATCCAAATTGACGTTCACTTTTTCCACCTTATCTGTAATGTGGCAAAAAAATAAACCAACTTTAGTAGGCAACCGCAACCAAATAAATAACAATTGTCTGATAAGGCTGCTCTACTATTTATACCATTATGCATAATATTTTAGTTAAGCTCACTTCAGCATGTCTTTATACTAAGTACTATATGTATGTGTATGTACGCACCACCCATTTTGCCCAAGACTCTTTCCACGGCGCTGGCACACCCGCCGCAGGTCATTTCCACTTTAAATTCATGCACCTAGGCGGAATAATAAAGATTGGTCAAATTAATTGCTACTGGCAAATATAAACACTCAGATGTGTATTTGTATGTATTATATAATTGTATGTATGTTTTCGCATACTGTCATTCTGCTGCTGCTGCTGCTGGGACGGCTGGAGTCCGCTGTGGTGTGTTTATAGATTTGCGGTAAATTAAACAGCTTGAAGGCGTTTTCTATAATATTTTAACGTGGCACGAACAGCTCTAACACAACTCCCTTGGCAATTAAACAATTTACTTTTCTTTCTATGCTTGTGTTTAATCCAGTGTGACCGAATCTTGATAGCAAGTTTTTATATCGATTCTCTGTTTACACGTAGAGCATTTCTCCCCTTCTCAGAAAATACTTTACAAGCTTTGCAACAATAATTGGGGCAAGTTCATCCAGGAATAACTGCTATTTCCCATTTTTCGTTTTGGACCTTTCTCGAAATCGTTTTTTATTCAGCTCAGTGCGAAATTACAAAAATAGTAGTATAAATCAACGTCTTTTTGTTAGGTTGCAAAACGGGGAAATGAAAACCATGTTGCTGCTGCCTTAATTGCGGCACTAAACGCCTTAGCAAAAAAACAAAATTCTGGCAGATAATTTTCGAATTTCATAATCTAAGGATGCCAAAATTTGTTCACATAGAAAATTAGATTCGTCATCCTGTTTTTTGTTTAAACAGTTTGTGCTGAATCGATCTAATTCGATATACCTATCGCTGCCCAGAAATAAGTCTGGCAACGCTGCAATTTCAATAGTTTATGAAAAGCCGTTACCAATTCAAACCAAATCGAATTATAATAAAGCATTATTTAAGTAATAGAGTAATAAAGAAAAATTTCACATATTTGCCTAAATTAACACTATTACAGCATACTTTCAATACAAAAGCTTTGTATGATCTAATATTTCTAATCAATCTCTTAATAAAATATTTATTTAAAAAAGTAAATTATTGGTAGTACTAATTTGGTACCATAACTGTTTTTTGCCGTTTATTATAATATTCCGTCAATTCCAATCTTACACACGCTTTGGGCATGCGCCAAATCTATAGACCACCTGATGATCGTATAATTGTCCCGGATTTATAATGATCGATGGAAATTCTGGGTTATTCATAGAATCTGGATACTTTTGAGTTTCCATACAGAATGAACCATGCTTTCCATAATGTGCACCGCCTTTCCCGGTATTGGGAATATCGCCTTGCTCTTCGTCAGGCAAATTATTGGATGTATAGAACTGCAGCCCGGGTTGATTCGTATGAACCTCCATAAAGCGGCCGCTGCAAGGATGCACTGCACGGGCCACCAGCCTGACTTGATTCGGGTCCACATCTGTACAGTAGTTGTTGTCAAATCCACAGATGGGGCAACGATAAACCTGGCTAATGCGCTTCCCTAAGTTAGTTAATGTGGAGAAATCGTAGGGCGTATTGCGTACGGGCATTAGCTTGCCCGTGGGTATTTGCTCCTGATCTGTGTCTACAATCTTATTTGCTTTGATCATTACCATGTGCTGGTAGAGTGTGTCTTTGCCAGTGCCATGGCCAGCCAGATTAAAGTATGCATGGTTGGTTATATTGATGCAGGTGGTGGCCTTGGCACGCGCTTCGATTCTCATTCCAAAGCAACCAGTTTCATTGAGCGAGAAGTTTATATTGCATGTCACCTCGCCAGGGTAGCCCTCATGACCATCAGGCGAAACATGTTGTAAGGTAACGCCATCCTTGTGTATGCCCACCACATCCCAAATGACACTATCGAAGCCCACATATCCGCCATGCAGTTGGTATCTGTCCTTAAAATTCCGGGAGACATGTATATCCTTGCCGCACAGCTTAAAACGTCCACAAGCTACACGATTAGCAACTCGTCCAATAGTGGCACCAATATAAGCTTTATGATTGCGATAATACCCGGCGACATCATCATAGCCTAGACATACATCCTCCAGCTTGCCATTGAAGTCTGCCACCATAATGCTCTGTACAATGGCACCTAAAGTCAATATTGAAACGGACATGCCCTTCTCTGTGCTCAAGGTGAAACGACGCACGTGTTCGGTTTTCTGCGTCATGGGATTAACGGCAATGCCAAAGACATCTTCCACGACGCGTACCATTTTTGAGGTAAAATTAATTTGGCGTTTTTTCTAAACTAAAATTTCGGATATCAATCAAACTGAAATTTAAAATGTATAACATACAATAAAAATGTTTGATGCCAAATTTATCAAAGCCAACTGCACAACCAGCGTGAAGTTTCTTACCCAATAATATCTAGAGTGCCGCTAACCAACAATTCCTCAGTCTTTTTGTGTGCGAATTTGAATTTAAAAATTGAGCCATTATATAGATTTAAGGATCACAAGCAACATTAATTGTCTTTCGTAATTGTTTTCTAAGATTTCAGCTAGCGCTATATAAAAATATCGCCTATCGATATATTTTAATGTCGTTTCTCAAACCGTTATCGATATAATACCTGATAATCAAATACATTCATCCTTTATTTTGACACTGATGTTTTGAAATTTCAGTCACATGCGTTTGGTATACTGAGGGATAATCATATTTATAAATACTGTATATAACTCAAAATTTTATTTAATTTCGGCAATACTTTTATTTTATCAAAATGAATACTCAAAATGTATTTACCATTCAATTGCAGGACTCCCGAGAGGACACATCGACCCGTAGCGTCGTGAGTGCAACCCAAATTAATTAAGATTAAACATACAGTTTATTTAACTGTCTATTCTATTCTATTCTATTCTATTCTATTTTTTAAAGTCTTCAGATGAGTGGGAGCACTTAAATCGTAATTCATTTAATATGATCGCTGAGCTTAAAAAAATAAAACTTTCGGTGTACAAGGAAAAGCTAAATTTATATATCGAGAAATGCAGCGTTAAGGACGACGTAATCTTGGCACTTCAAACATGCTTAGAGACATACAAAAACTCAAACTTGAATTATACTGACCTAATAACGATTCTAAAAACTAAAATGGCTGAAAGAAGTGAAAATTTAGTCTCAGTAAAAAAGTCATATCAGGATAAAATCGCTAACTATGAAATTACAATTAGGGACAAAAATGAACAAATTGCCACGCAAGATACCCTTATTAAGGACAAAGATAACCATATATCGCAATTGGAAGAAAAACTTAAGAATATGGCAGAAAGTCTCAAAGAGAATACCGAGCTCTCCATAAAGTACAAAGAACAAAATGATGCACTGCAAACCACTATTAGCGAGAATGTTGTTAAAATGGCCACACAAGAAGCGACTCTTGAAGAAAAGAATATTCAAATAAAGGTCTTAGAAACCAATGTAGCAAGGAATTCTGAAAAGAATTTGAAGAACCACGTTCTCACAGAATCCCTTAACTGTAAAGATGCCAAAATGAACAAGTTAGAAGCTGAACTCAGCCAGTGTGCACAAAAAGTCAAGAAGCAACAGTATCGCTTACTGCAGTTCACAATCAAAGAACTGCAACAGACCCTCGGGTCGCCTAAGGTTCAAGTATTTTCCCTTCCTCGCATCGGTTCATTCAAGGTGCTCCTCGAAAGTGTAACATCTGGGCCAGGGTGGATAATTATTCAGCGTCGTGTTAAAAATACTGTGGACTTCAATCAGGGCTGGTTTGCTTATATTGACGGTTTCGGTGACATGGATGGAGATTATTGGATTGGCTTAGACAAGCTACATGGATTGACGAAAAAACAAAGCCATGAGCTTTATATACATCTAGTCTTTCAAAATAATGAAACACGCTTCGCACATTATGATAAATTTGCCATTAATGGAAAGAAAGACGATTACAAGCTAATATCACTTGGAAACTATTTTGGGAATGCGGGCGATGGGTTACGCCTTCATGAGAATCATATATTCAAGACAATCAGATTCGAAAGTACAAATGCTGTTGAGTACAGCCGTTGGTGGCAACGCGAGTACCCAAGTTGGTTAGTAAAATTAATTGTGTAAGATGGATATAATATTATAACATTTTTTCTATTTCAGTAATCTAAACGGAGCTTTCAAACAAAAAAATGAATTTGGCGTTTGGTGGTGTAGACATAAAGGAGCTTATAAGTTTTTGGAATCTGTACAAATGTTAATAAGGCCAAAGTAATCTTAAATTTTAAATAATTAAATTGTTAAACTAGTTTTATCAAAATTATTACATGTGTATCTAAAATCAAAATTAAATGTTTTGTTATGTTGTGTTATGGTACTACGAGTAAAACTGCACTAATCTATTATTCACATAACTACACTTTATTTGGTCAAACGAAAAGAACTGGAAAACTATTTGGGTCCAATCATCTTTTCGGGACGCACCCAGTCGTCAAAATCTTTCTCCGAAATGCCAGCGTTCAAGGCCTCCGCCTTCAGGGTGGTACCATTCTTATGCGCAGTCTTGGCTATCTGAGCGGACTTGTCGTATCCAATGTGTGGATTAAGTGCTGTCACAAGCATCAAGGATTCGTTCATTATCTTGGCAATCTTCTCCTTGTTCGGCTTAATGCCCTTCACACAGTTGTTGGCAAAAGTGTTACATCCATCAGCTAAGATACATAAGAATTTAGTCCTATATCTATTACAACTAAGTGATAGCACTTACACAGAAGCTTGATCGAGCGTAGAACATTTGAGACGATCAGTGGCTTGAAAACGTTTAGCTCGAAGTGTCCATTGGAGCCACCCACAGAGACAGACACGTGATTGCCCATTACTTGGGCACAAATCATGGTAATAGCTTCGCATTGAGTGGGATTCACCTTGCCCGGCATTATTGAGCTGCCGGGCTCGTTCTCTGGCAAGCTAAGCTCGCCCAAGCCACAGCGTGGACCGGAGCCCAAGAATCGTATATCATTGGCAATCTTCATAAGGCTCACAGCAATTGTATTCAAGGCGCCGTGCACTTCAACCATGGCATCCCTAGCGCCCAAGGCCTCGAAAAAGTTTGGAGCACTTACAAATGGTAGCATTGTCAGCTCAGCAATACGTTTGGCAGACTTCTCTGCAAATCCTTTGCGAGTGTTCAGGCCCGTGCCAACAGCAGTGCCACCCAAGGCCAGCTGATACACATGCGGGAGGACCGCATCAATCCGCTCTAGACCATTAGTTAACTGCTGTGTGTAGCCGCTAAACTCCTGGCCCAATGTCAGCGGCACCGCATCCTGTGTATGGGTGCGTCCAATTTTGATAATGTCCTTCCACTCGTTTGACTTGTTAGCGAGAGCATCGCGCAGCTGGGTAACCGCTGGCTTCAAGCTCTTGACCAGCTCAATGCCCACCGAGACATGTATGGCCGTAGGAAATGTGTCATTCGAGCTCTGTGACTTGTTTACATGATCATTGGGATGCACCGGATTCTTGGAGCCCAACACGCCACCCAATATTTCAATGGCACGATTGCTAATCACTTCGTTGCAATTCATATTTGTCTGTGTGCCTGATCCCGTTTGCCAAATGGGCAACGGAAAGTGACCATCATCGTATAGTTTGCCTGAGATAACTTCATCGCAAGCACTCGAGATAGCCGAACAAATCTTGCTATCCAACCCAAATTCCTGGTTAACCTCAGCTGCCGCTTTCTTCAGTATGCCCATAGCTTGTATAACCGGTTTCTGCAAAGGTCATAAGTTGTTAACCCACTCAAATATATGAATATATGTAATTGTTCTTTTCACCTACCGGCATGCGCTCATCCGTACCCCCAATGGGAAAATTGATCAGGCAACGCACAGTCTGGGCTCCATAGTAGCGATCACCTGGTACCTCCATCTGACCAAGCGTATCGCTTTCCGTGCGCGGCTGCACAATGCTTGGAGTCTTACTCATCTTGTATATCACTAGTAAGTGTGTCCGACTAAGATAGCAATAAATATATGTATAGAGCAGACAGCTGAAGTATGCCTATGAAATTTTTAGGTTATGGCGTATATATGTAGGTTGCTTTGTTAAGTAAAGTCGAAGGATTTTCCAAAAAAACTGAGTATTGGTGTAAATCTCAAATTAAATATATTATCTCATAATTAACACTTATGTACATATTTATTTATTTATATTGTAATTATTATCTATATATATAAAAGAGTTTGTCCTGATTGGTGACTGACTGACTGACTGATTTGCAATCATCGCACAGCCCAAACCGTAAAAGTTAGGATGCTGAAACTTTTACAGTAGGTTCCATCTATGAAAGTGCACACTAAAACGGGATTTTGGAAAGTTCCACCCACAAACGTGAAAAATACCGGAAAAACTGTTATATGAAACCTTTTGTTTATCATCCAATCGGCTTTAAACTTATTTTCAAAGATCTACTCAAAAATTCACTTGACACACATTTCACCGATTTTGGAAAATCCACCCCCATGGGCGTAAAATGGGGGTCTCACGGTGCCCACAGATTTTGGAAAATCTATCCCCAGGGTCGGAAAATTCGCGGAAAACTGTTGTATGAAACAAATTTCATAATCGTCTGATTGGCTTTAAACTCATTTTCAGATCTCGACACACTAAACAGTTCGACACGTGTATCACCGATTTTGGGAATTTCAGCCCCATAGTCGGAAAATCGGTGGAAAACTCTGGCACTCGAAATTTTTAATTTTCATGCGATTAGCTTAAAACTTATTTTCAAGGTTCTACAAAAAGAAGATTTTGGAAAACCTATCCACAAGGTCGGAAAATTCGCGGAAAACTGTTGACTTAAAACTCATTTTCAAACATTTCTGCTTATCATCCAATTATTTTGAAACTAACTTTTAAAGCACCTCACATCAAATAACACACATGTGTGTCGGATTTGAAAAATGCACGGCCATGGTGGGAAAAAGGGTGAAGTCAGAGATTAAAAAATTTTCCATTTTCATGCGAATGGCTTCTTACTAGTTTCCAAATATAAATACAAAAAGGACAAATGAGTGGGATTATTTGTTTAGTTAGATTGGCTTCAAAAACAATTTCATAGCCCTACACAAAAAGCATTAGTCACGTGGCTCAACTATTTAGTGTTCTACCCCCACGGGAGGGAATACTGTGATACGCTTTTTTGTGTATTTCTTACGGCTGATGAAAGTAATCAAATTTAAAATAGTGCAGTTTCATCAAAATCTTTTGCCGGGCAATATTAATCTAAAAATTTAGGTTCTAAATAATTCAGGGATCGAAAATAAAAGATACGGGATTGAAAAATACACAGAAAAAAAGTGATATGATATGGCACTCAATTTGATGTTATATCATTTCACTTTTGGCCGATAAGATTCAAGATTAATCTGATAAGACTTAAGACTAATTTGATATGTTCGAAAGAAAGAAAATTGTTATGAAAATAATGATATTTGGAAAATGTCAAATTATTATTTTTTCTGTGTATAAAAGCGAAACATTTGTATAACATGAAAGTGAAAAGCACATCACATTCTATTTTGTTATGGGCATAAACAAGGTAATTTGCATTCTTAATTAATTGAAAATTCTGCAAAGAAGTGCAAATTTGATTTGGCCATGTTCGTCTGTCTGTCTGTCCGGATGAACGCATCGAAATTTTAAATGTAGGTTCGTGTATACAAAACGCAAGTTGAAGTTTTTTTCGACTTCAGATAGCTCCCCACGCACCCACGCAATTTGTTAAAAACATTTTGCAGCTACAATTTTAAAGATACAGCCCTGGAATGTGGCATATATATTGCTTGAATCATTCCTGGCTGGCGTTACGGATTGCAGGTTTATGGAATCGCTGCGAAAACGCATCTCACAAAAATTCGAGTGCTTCAAGCAAAAGTGTTACGGATGATAACTGGTGCCCCCTGGTACATGCGTACTGCTAATATTGAAAGAGACCTTGCTGTACCCAAAGTTGGCGACATATTAAATAGCCAGGCCGCAGACTACCTAGTTGGGCTACGATCCCACTAAAACCCTTTAGCAAGGCGACTCTTGAAGCGGCGCAAAAAAGCAGGGGTCCGAATGCGTAGGCGACTACAGAGGCACATCCAATTGACCTTGAATCAAGACTTTTGTAAATTTTGTATATATACGGACTTAATCTTAGATTAAGTTATCTTAGTATTTATTCTATTAATTTTAATTTAAGTTGTTTATATTATAATAACAGTAAAATTAAATATATCATAAAAATATAAAAAAAAAAAAAAAAAAAGCTGTAAAAAAATACAAGTCGATCGGACAACTAACACGGAAGTTATTCACGAAAGAAGATTCAGTGCTGTAGAGTGGGGATAAAGAAGCGTCGCCGTGGCGGCTTCGCTTGCGCTGTCGCTTGTATTGTGCGTCTTTGTGTATGTGTGTGTGTATGTGTAAGTGGACGAAGATGTGCTTGGAAGTTTTAGACCTAGCACAGGGAGTTTCATAGTCGGGTATACTCGACTAGAGCATTCTTACTTGCTCAAAAATGTGCAAATGTCAATTTTCGAAAAGAATTCTAAATTCTTTTTATATTAATAAAATTAAATTGCCAAGTCAATTTAGAGTACACAAAATGATCAAAAGACATTTGGTATGGAAATCGGTTAAAATTTGTCAAAGTTATGAAAGTTGGAAGTCTAAGAGTTCTAAGAGGTCTAAGAGCCTTGCAAGTCCAAATTTTTGGAATTTTTAATCCCTGTACCCATAAAATGGGTAAAAGGGGGTATTGGATTTGTGCAAATGTCCGTCTGTCTGTCCGTCTGTCCGGATGAACGCGTCGATCTCAGCAACTATAAGAGCTAGAGACACCAAATTTGGAATGTAGGTTCCTGTATACCATACGCAGATCAAGTTTGTTTCCAATCTCTGATATCTTACCCCGTTCCCCCGCAAATCGATCAAAACGTTTTACAGCCACACTTTTGAAGATATAGCTTTGGGATTTGGCATGTACACTACTTCTTAATCTACTGTCCAAATTTCAAGTCGATCGGATAATAAACAAGGAAGTTATTCAACGAACAAGATTCAGTACTGGAGCGAGGGGGGGAAAAAGAAGCACAGCCACGACTTAAAATGCTTTGCGTACGCTGTGACTCGCGTGTGTGCGGCTTTGCGTATGTGTGCGTGCATGTGTGAGAGACGAACATATGATTGGAAGTTTTAGACCTGGGTACAGGGAGTTTCGTAGTCGGGTATACTCGACTAGAGTATTCTTACTTGTTAGTATTAATTTTGCTCAATAAATGAACTTCCTCAGAATAAACTGTTATGTAATAAAAGGGTCTGTCATATTTCAGAGCTTTGATAAGAATTAATAAGTTTTTCACAGGTTCTGAACCCTCGCATAAATCATAAACAAAATAACTGCCTTGATCCAAATGTGCATCTTTATTGATTCTTAGAACATTACACTGTGATAATTTTTCATGTGGGTCCTATCATATTCTCAGGACGCACCCATCCGTCAAAGTCAGCCTCTGATACGCCTGCTTTGATGGCCTCCTGTTTCAATGTGGTTCCATTGGTGTGTGCCGCCTTAGCAATTGCTGCTGCCCGATCGTAGCCAATATGCGGATTAAGCGCTGTTACCAGCATCAGGGACTCATTCATGATCTGATCGATCTTGGCCGTATTTGCCTTGATGCCTTCCACGCAATTGGTGCTGAAAGCCTTGAGGCCATCACTCAACAGGGTAATGGAGCGTAGGACATTCGAGGCGATCAGTGGCATGAAGGCATTCAACTCAAAATGTCCATTGGAGCCACCCACAGTAACTGCCACTTGGTTGCCCATGACCTGAGCACAGATCATTGTCATAGCTTCGCACTGTGTGGGATTTACCTTGCCCGGCATTATCGAGCTGCCCGGCTCGTTTTCTGGCAGACTAAGTTCACCCAAGCCGCAGCGTGGACCGGAACCCAAGAACCTAATGTCATTGGCTATTTTCATGGTGCTGACTGCAATTGAGTTGAGCTCGCCATGCACCTCGACCAAGGCATCTCGTGCTCCGAGTGCCTCAAAAGAGTTGGGTGCAGAGACAAATGGCAAGCCAGTGATGGCCGCAATATGCTTAGCGCAATGTGGACCAAACTCCTTATGGCTGAACAGACCTGTACCCACTGAGGTGCCACCCAGGGACAGCTGGTATAAACGCTTCATCGCCGAGTCCAGTCGCACGTGGTTGTTGCTCATCATTTGACGATAGCCACTGAACTCTTGACCCAGTGTCAGGGGCACAGCATCCATCAGATGTGTGCGACCGATCTTAATAATGTCCCCCCAAAGTTTCTCCTTCTGGGCCAGGGCATTAATTATTAATCTTATTGATGGAAATAGTTTTGCCTTCAGCTGCATAGCTACAGCCACGTTAATAGCCGAGGAGAAGCTATCATTAGAGCTCTGAGACATGTTGACGTGCTCATAGGGATGCACTGGCTTATTGCTGCCCAACTGACCACCCAATATATCAATGGCACGATTGCTAATCACCTCGTTGACATTCATATTTGTATGGGTGCCAGAGCCCGCTTGCCAGATGACCAATGGAAAGTGATGCTCATCGTACAGCTTGCCGGAGATGACCTCGTCGGCCGCCTTGCAAATCGCCTCACAAATCTTTGGCTCCAAGCCAAACTGTTTATTAACCTCGGCGCCAGCTTTCTTTATTATGCCCATCGCTATGATAATGGGACGCTGTGTGGCGGCAGTGGCAGTGAATCTCAATTGTCCGATAAATGACAACTACTTACCGGCATGCGCTCCTCCATGCCACCTATAGGAAACTTCATAGCCGAACGCATTGTCTGTGGTCCAAACATGCGATCCAGAGGAACGTGTACTGGACCCATAGAGTCGTGTTCGACCCGAGTGTCGGGCACGGTAAGACGCGCCAGCTTGTACATCAAATTAAACATTTCCTTCTGATCGAACGACATCGTGGAATACAAAATATCTAAATGGCTATCAGTGCGAGTATGTAATATAGAAAGCTAGAAGATATTGTGTATATAGACTACTGTGATTCAAGTGTTGAAATGTCAGCCTTAATTGCTTATATCTGACTGTTTTTAATGTTTGAAGCATATTTTTATGAGACCGCACCATGGTAAGATGTTGGCTACAAATGTAATAAATGTAATAACCGTGGAATAAAAAGAACCTTCATATACATATATGAAATACCTATAAAAATGGCCAGCTTTAATTGATTATTTATTATTGCAGCAACATTTCCAGGACTCTTCTACATTGAACTTGTAGATGACCTCGTGCAAATATTTCTCGCCGGGGTGTAGGAAAATCGATGGGAACTCGGGATGATTCATGGCATCGGGAAACTTCTCGGTTTCAACACAAAACGCGCCATGTCTGCGATAATGGGTGCATTCCTTACCAATCATAGGTAAATCACCTTTACTCTCGTCTGGCAAATTGTTAGCCGTGTAGAATTGTAGTCCTGGCTGATTACTATAGATTTCCATGGCTCGCCCGCTAGGTGGATGGACTAGCTTTGCCACCAGATTAATGCCACTGTCGTTACCTTCGTTGACCACAAAGCAATTGTCGTAGCCCTTGATCAGGTGATTGTCGAACTGCTTAAGGCGATCTCCCAGTAGCACTGGTATGCGCATATCAAAAACCGTATCATCCACATTTGTGAGCTTTCCCGTCGGGATCTGCGCATCGTCCGTTTCGACTATTTTTGATGAGAATATCTCCACAGTATGCTCAGCCAAGCCCTTTGTACCTGCACCGTGGCCAGCCAGATTGTAGTACGCATGATTGGATAAATTGACAACGGTCGTTCTATCCGTAATCGCCTCGAAGCGTACACCTAAACGGTTATGATTGTCCAGCCAATAGGTTATCGTGGTTGTCAACTTGCCCGGATAACCCTCGTTGCCGTCCGGGGATACATGCCTGAAGGTAATACCCAAATCTGATTTGCGTACCACCTCCCAAATGACACTATCGAAGCCAATGAATCCACCATGTAGCTGATATGTATTCTTGAAGTTCTTGGTTACCGTGTATTTCGTCTCACCAACGGTATACTCACCATTGGCCACACGATTTGCCACACGGCCCAGGGTGCCGCCAATGTAAGCCGCCTTAGTGCTGATATAGCTGGCAAGATCGTCAAAGCCCAGGCAGACATCCTCAATCTTTTGATAGGCATCCGGCATACGTACGCTCTGAATAATAGCGCCCAATTGAATGACGGAAACCGACATCTGATTTTTGTTGGTCATGGTGAAGCGGCGTATCATTTCGGGTACCTTGGTAAAGGGATTCTTGGCCAAGCCAAAGATTTCTTCCTCCACAGTCACCGACATCTCTCTGCTGCTGTTCTCGCTGCCTGGTTTCTAGATGTCTAGCTGAAAATTTGTATAGGTTCTTACTTAAAATAATAAATAACAGTATAACAATTACTGCCAGGCAGCCTGTCACACCTCACACGCCTTAAGGTGCTTGAAAGTCGTTTAGGTCGGTCGCGCGCTGCTCCCACAAAGTCATAAAGGGTTATGCACACTTCTCGCACAGTGCCTAGTGACTAACTGATAGCAGCTATGGAATAGCTACCTATGTACTTTATAGATTAGGTAACTCTGGTTGTATTCAATTAGCTAGCTACATCTGCGAACTCTCTAAATAGCTACATATGTAAGCTTGTAAGCTTCGGGGAGAGGGTCATTTTCTCACGTCCACTGCACATATAATCTATCTCTTATACATATATCATCTCTCATTTATACATATATTTGTATTGTTTAGCATAGTATTTATATATTAAATGAGTACAATAGCGCCGTATACAGTAGTATAGTTACAAAATTCCAACAAAAATTAAAAGCCAGCAATCTGATCAGTCTACTATCATTAAATACATATATACAACAAGCTCATTGAATGATAAGCCCCCCTGTTTGTCCAAAATATTTACATTGCATTAAATATAAGCACCTCCTAGTACTTATTTATATTAAACAAACGAACGCCATGGAACTGCGGCAGCTTTGGCAACGTGACCACAACCAAGGATATAAAGTTAGCAATAAAATGTTCCGTATTGTTGCGGGTGTACAAGCAAGTTAGCAGGAAGCTGCAAGAAACCACAAAATTGTGAAATAATTTTTTTGATTCAAGTACTTATAATGTTTATAAATTCAAATATTCAAACTATACAAACGATAGCGGAAAAAACCCTCGATAGTGGCTCAAAAGCCAAGGTATCAATTGGTTTTCAACTATAGTATGTAAAATATATATAATAGTAGTTCCGATTGTGATAGATCACCCTATCGATAGTATCGACAACATTTATAAGCAACTTTTAGAGCACAGATCATAAAACCATCATAGCTGGTACACACGATACTCACAGTACAATTGGTACAGCGGTTAAAAATTTACGAGTTGGCGTCAATTGAACACCGTCATCAATTTGCTCCCAGTGTGTCCAGCGTCGGCTGGCATCATTTTCGATGCTCAGCCAAGGAGCGCCCTTGATTATGTGCAGAAAATATAAGTGTGCCTAGAATAAAGTTAAGCAATATAATAATGTTTTACATGTGAACTTGAACATCGATACTTACTACATTATGCAGCAAATTGGTGGCTGTCCAGGCAACGGAAATGGTTACAAAGGGCACTGATAACAGCAGCAAATGCACAAATAGCAGCCCAAGGAAATAAGCTAGCCAGAAGCCGCGAGCACTTAGCCAAGAGCTATTGGGATTAGTTTCGCCATGACCGCCGGCAATAGATGTCATCTTTTCTTGTATATTTTGTGAGCACTGTTGACGATATAACGAACAACAAATAAACAACAATGAAACTTAACATTTATTGAAATGTTATTAACAGACATAAATCTATGAGCTCCATGAACAAATTATTGAGGGTTACTCTTGCGTCGGTCTGTTATCTCGCTAATGAAACACCAGTTTTCTTGACGTCACAGCGTTGTGCCCAAGTAAAAAAACAAATGAGAAGGAATGAAAGAGACAAATAATAATGAAGGTTGTGAAGTAGCTACAACAGCGTACGTTCGATTTAATATGCTAAATAAACTACAGCTATTAAATAAATATTGATATGTCCGTCAGTTGTTGATGACGTAGATGACGTAGTTTGTAGTAGAATTTATGATTCAACTTGAATGGCCTATCTGTTATTTTTATTCATGACTTCCAGTGAGCCCAACATTTTCCCAGCGAACCAATGCATGCGCGAACCTGATCTTATTCAGTTCACAGGAACTAATAGGCGTGAGTGGTCAATTTTGACGTAAGCGTTGTTTTTTTCACAGGATAATAATAGAAATTGCATTACATTTGTGAAAATATTGTTTTAAATGCAATTAATTTTGTGTAATTTGGTTTTCGTACACAAACAGCCAGCGTGCAGTGAGCAGCAGG
>JBAMCL010000463.1:0-46957 GCA_037075165.1 Hirtodrosophila histrioides | reverse complement strand
TACAAATGAAATATTTAACAGGCTCGACGTCAACAATTCAGGGTGAATATAGAAAGGTAGATATGAAAAGTATTGGCTGGTCATATAGCGCTATTTCGGATGCTGCCAAGCATCCTCATCAGTGACCAAACTAACTTCATTGTATCAATCTCATATTGAAACAAAAACCAACTAACTGACCTGCATAAGATCAGCTAGTACCGAACTTGCACTTGGATAAAAAAGCGAAGTAATTCTAATAATAATAAATAGAACTGTAAGGGTTAGAAACTTAGATAAAGGGATTAAGCTTTGGTGCGGACTTAGGATTTCAAATGGACCTGTTGATGACAGTAATTAGTTCAAGCCGGGATCGGACAGCAGGTGGGTCAGAGGTTAAGGCATCCGCCTTACAGACGGGAGCACTCGGGTTCGAATCTAGCCGACTACAACTCATATACGGACAAGTTTGGACAACAATTTCTAATGATAAAGGTCACTGATGAGGATGCTTGGCAGCATCCGAAATAGCGCTATATGACCAGCCAATACTTTTCATATCTACCTTTCTATATTCACCCTGAATTGTTGACGTCGAGCCTGTTAAATATTTCATTTACAAAATTACACGTCACTTAAACACACATTCAATGATTAATTACGTTAATGAAAATCAATGAATATTATTAGAGTTCAAAGCTAAAAACTGATATGCAATTGTAATTGCAGATCTGTCAATTTGTAATATGTGAGTTCCAAAAAACGCTCAATTGTGTAAAAAAAGCAGTAACAATTGCAGATAGACAGAGACTGACCTGCCGCAAGGACTTGCAGCTGACTGACTGAGCCCGGCTAGCCGGACCATAAATCCTTTAGTGACCCAAAAAAGGAATATGAACCCCTTCTGTTGGCCAGGGACGTGACTGCATAATTTGCGTTGTCGTTTTCCGCTGCTCGACAGTGGCAATTTTTCGTTATAATTTTCATGTCTCTCTCTACTTTAGTGCTGCACTGACACAGTCAAATAAATTATTACGCTGTCGTGTAAAAGCCGCAGAGATTAAGCAATTATGTGGCACTTAATGGTGGACCAGGCCAGGCCAGGCCAGGCCCAGTAGCCCACAAGGGCCCAGAAGCAGGCTAGCGGCTAAGGGGCTGGATGAGTTGATAATTAAAGGCAGACCGCCGCTTTTCACTAGCCATAAATTTTTGATTGCCAACTGGCCGCCCCTGGCCGCCCCTGACCGCCCCCGCCAAAGGAGTTAGTGCTTGGTTACGCATGCTTACTTGAAATTTGATTGGCTGCTCGCAAAAGTTTTGTGCAGCTGCTAAATGCAAACTGGAGAAACCGTTGCAGCCACCACCTGAGCTGGCACAGGTGCAGGTGCAGGTGAGCCATCCTGCCTCAAGGAGACGGTAAATGAAAATGAAAATGAAAATGCACATTTTCGGCGCTATAAACTCTAAACTGAGCTGCAAAGTTGAAAGTTGTTTCTGTTGTTGTTATTTTTGTTGATTCTGTTGCCGTTGGCAAAGTTTTGTGCGTGCGCGAAACCATAAAAGCCAACGATGTGGCAAAAGCCTTACTCACGTTGCCACAAAATCGTTTTTCAATATTTTCTAAAAGACAGGGATGGAGTGAGCCAGGGGTGCGGGGAGTTGACACAAAACTATATACATTGCAACAAATTTAATGCAAGGCATTTGCTGAGAATTTCATTTAAATTGCTTGCAATGCAAATGTTTTTTTTTCTTGATAAATAACTTGACCAAAAACGTTTTATGGCTGTATAGATTTTAATTTAAATTTTGTAATTTTGTTGTGTAGCTGGTTGTTATTGTTTTTGCTCATTGTTGGTTTGTTGTTGTTGTTGTTGTTGTTTGGCAGCAACAAAAACATTTGCAAAACTGTCGCATGCAAATCAATCTCAGCTGTCGCCCAGCCAGACAATTTATGCATGCTGCCAGCTTTGGGTCACAATTGTCCTTGCACTCTCTAGTCCTGGCATCTTCAGAGCTCTTTTTGTTCTTCTATGTTTCATTACATTTTTTGGGGCTTGACCGTCAGTCATCTGTGCATTTTCAACAGCAGCAGCAGCAGCCAACAGTATCGTTTAGAATAGTTTCGAATAGTACTGAGCAGAGGGCTGACGTGCAGTGGCCCATGTCATTTGTCATTAAACACTTCGCAGCGGGATGGGCAGGGCAGGGCAGGGCGGTGAGAAGGGAGCGGGACAGACAGGCAGCACAAAGAAACAGCTGTTGACAACGAGCCAAGCTTATGGTTAACATGGCGTATGCGCAATATGTTTGCTTATGCACATCTGTCCTGCCTGTACACATTGTAAGGATTTGCTCATTGTTGTTGCTGCTGTTGCTGCTGCTGTTGCTGCTGCTGTTGCTGCTGCTGCTGCTCTCTGTTGTCCTGTATTTGTTTGTCCTGTCTTGTGCTGAGACTGAGATTCAGTTTCCATGCCTGTTGTGTCTCTATTTGTATCTCTACTCTCTGTCGCACTGTCGCACTGTCTGCTTGTGTGGGTGTGTAAGTAAAGATTTTAAGCGCATTTTGTTGAATTTCCTAAAGCAACCAGCAGCAAATATAGAAGCACAGCAAGCACACAAATTCCCAAATATAGATATCATCATTAATTTCCATCAGTATTTTGGTTTTTGCAATTTCTGCATTCGATTTTTGACAAATTTCTGTCCATACAATTGGGAATGCAGCTTCCCTGATTAATAGACCCGGCCCGAACATTCCAATTAAAACCTTTTCCTTTGCAGCATATGCAAATAAAGCAGACAGCCTGGACTCCGAATATTTCAATTCACTTACTACCAAAAATTATTTACTCATGGAAGCTAATAAAAAGCAAAATTTCTCAAGCAATTTTGCAAATGAAAGGGCCGCTGGCAAATGCCAAAGCAAAACCAACATTAAATAGAAAAGTTGAGTCAAAAAAAAAAAAAAAACAACAACTAATAAACCCAAAGTAGCCGTAACAACCATAGACCAAAGTGTGTAAACTTCTAAGGAAAAAAGAAGTTGGTTTTAGTGGCACAACTAAAATGCACTTTCATCTTCCTTTCGACCATGCTTCTGAAGCTGGCCTACACGTGTTTGCCCCTTGGTCTGCTCAGCTCTGCTTTGCTCTGCTCAGCTCTGCTCAGTTATTAGGAACCTACACAATGCCGGGAATAAGCCAGGCCAACAGGCAAATGCCAGGACAGGCCCATACTTATAAGTACGAGTAAATAGAGCAGAGCAGCTGTTATCACAGTATTTGCTATTTGACTCTTAGGTTCCTTTTAAATTTATATTATGTAGCCTTTGGCATTTTGCAACTGGAACTGGCACAGACACAGACACAGACAGGCAAAGGCATTTGGATTCCAAGAGCCCAATTTACGGGTTCTTTTGACAAACAGCCTAAATAAATTAAGTAATTGTAAGACAATAATTATAGCTCAGCACCAAGCATGGCATGAAAATAGTCAGCTGCAGTAACTAAGAGAATGTTGGGCTACCAAATCTAAAGCACTATGGAAAGTATTTTAGTAAAAACTAAGTATAACATGCAACCTGTCAAGCTGCAACTGTGGTAGCAGAATACAAGTTAAATAAATAAATACAAGATTTAAGCTCAATTAAAAATATAGTAAGTATAGTAGAACGTATTTTAGGCGACAGCATTGTCAGCCAAATAAATGAATATATAAAAATATCAAAAGTTTGCTCTCATTTGTTATTACCTTGGCTTGGATTTTAACTCTATTGTCTGATTATTATAAATATTACTAGCCGCACCTCGCGACACCTCCATTTGGCACATTCACATAAAGGAAAGAAATAAACAATAAAAACCTTTTTACTATTTTCCCACCCGTGTCTTATGCTTTTTTGAATAAAGTATGAAGAACTTACAAATAAATCTACTAAAATTGTTTTCACACAAATTAAGTTTATTTTCGACCGTGGTACTGAGTCGATTTTTCAAGTTTCATACAACAGTTCTCTGCCCGTGGAGGTAGATTTTCTAAAGTCACGGCGTTTTGATCTCAATCCAAAACAGATTTTAGTTATTTTATTCAGTATATATGTGTACTGTAAGATTGATATTATTAGATGCAGGTTTTTCTCGCTGTCCTAGAAGCGAACTGTATAGTTCTTGTAAAAATTTGAGCTCAATGGGTGCAGAAATTTTCGAGTTTTTTTTAATTGTATAGATAGTCTTTGAAATCTATATTTCTGAGTTTTTATATGTTGTCTTAAAAAATAAATTTGAAGTAAATTAAAGACTGAACCTTAAAAATATTAAAAGCTATCGATTGTTCTGACTATCGAATTTATAGAGTACGGCCTAAGTCTTGCAACACTAACTGAGCGATATTTGAATGTCATTGATTTTATTATTATTATATAATTATGATTATAATTATGGTATATTAATTATATGGGTTTGGAAATGTCAATACTAAGGCAATCAAATTAAATAATGAGGCCTGTTCTGAATTCCACTCCGAATCAATTCCACAGAATAGCGTGTAGCATACTTTTGAGCGCATAATATAATTAAAAGCCTTGCTTTCTTGACTATTAACTTATTTTATAGACATACCTAAAAGCATACTTTACATATTTCTGTGGAATTGATTCGAAAGTGGAATTCAGAACAGGCCTGAATATATATTTTTTATAATTTAATACCATATTCTATTACAAACTTTCATTTTTAAATATTACATATATGACTTTCAATTATTTTTTCAAGTGATTTGTTGAACAAAAAATCTGTCAGTTTTCAATTATATGTATCTTATAGATCTGTTCTATTTGCCTGAGAGAAGCGTTGTTTACGCAGCTGATTTGACAATAGATTATAAAATTTTGAAATGTTTTTGTTATTGCAATTATTTTGTATAACAAGCAACAATTTAAATATTCGTTAGATAAAATAACACCGAAATTGTTTGCATTTAAAATGCAGCTACCAATTACTTTATAAATTGCCGCCTATCTACAACAATTTGCAGTGCCATTGTCGGCCAAATGTTAATAAACATAAATATAATCTTAAATTTTTAACAACAACAACAACAGCAGCAACAACAACAACAATAAAGTGTCATTGCCACTCAAAGTTCAAGTGCAAATGTGGCTGAAAATGCAATTTATTCCAATACACTTTGGCATATTGAATATGTGATTAGGCAAATAAACTCAATGGAATTACAAGTGGCATACAAGTAAACAATTTATTGTGCACCATACACCTGGCTGTGCAGGACCCCCCAGGGTCCTCGGGTCCTCGCAGTACAGCCAGCAAAAAGGAACAAAAAAAAAAAGAAATGTAAAGTAAATATTCATAGGCATTACTTTGGCTTAATGGTAACAACAACAACAAAGAGCATGACAACAAAAACTCACATGCCAAATTTCACTTTTGTCGTGGGTGTCTGGGGAGGTGGGCGGTGGGTGGTGGGCGGTGGGGCGGTGTCCCAAAAGAAAATCAACTAAATATACGACAATTTCCACTGCACAAAATTGAAGCTGCCTGGCGAAGGCGGTGGCGGAGGGGGTTGCTGAGGAGGGGCAGATGGGGCAGAGGGGCTGGAGATTGCTGTCACTGTCGTTGCCATTGTTGGCGCTTATGTTTTCATAATAAATTCATAAATTCGATTTATTTTTCAATCAAAATAAATATTCTCCATTTTTTTTAGCCTGCGAACATGAATCAAATTCAGTTGATTTTGCTTGCAAATCTATTTTATTGATAGTTTAGTCGGCACACAAAATTATGCAACATTGGAACAATTGAAAGAGCTGAAAATTTAGATTTGAAAACAAACTAAACAATCCAGCTGAAATTCACAATTTGTTGTGAGATTTGATTTGAAACATATTTTAAGCTCTTTTAAAACTCATTCAAGGAACAAAAATCTTTATATATATATATGTATATATGTATGTATATTAAATGAACTTCTTCACCTTTAATTGTTGAAGTTTCCTTGTGCATTGTGTTAGATGAAAAGGTAACTGAAACTTTTGGGTGAAAGTGCACACAGCAATCCTTTAAAGAACACAAAACACACCAATGCACAGCTGGCAAATTATTGCCATAAAATCAAGAGAAAGTAAGCAACCAAAAAAAACAAGTAAGAACGCTCTACTCGAGTATACCCGACTACGAAACTCCCTGTACCCAGGTCTAAGACTTCCAGTCTCTTACACATGCACGCACACATACACAAAGCCGCACCCACGCAAGCCACAGCGTACGCAAGGCACTTTAAGTCGTGGCTGTGCTTCTTCTTCCCCTCCTCGCTCCAGTACTGAATATTGTTCGTTGAATAACTTCCGTGTTTATTATCCGATCGACTTGAAATTTTGACAGTTGATTAAGAGTGACCGAAGTAGTGTACATGCCAAATCCCAAAGCCTTATCTTTAAAACTATGGCTGTAAAACGTTTTGATCGATTTGCGGGGGAACGGGGTAAGATATCTGAGATCAGAAACAAATTTGACCTGCTCCCGCTATACACGAACCTACATTCCAAATTTGGTGTCTCTAGCTCTTATAGTTGCTGAGATCGTTGCGTTCATACATACGGACAGACAGACGGACAGACAGACAGACATGGCCAAATCGAAATCTCTTTTGATACTGATCAAGAATATATATACTTTATAGGGTCGGAGATGGCTCCTTCTGCCTGTTACATACTTTTGCACAAATCCAATACCCCCTTTTTACCCATTTTATGGGTACAGGGAGTAAAAGGACCTTGTGTTTTGCTCTATGGCCTAGCCAGAAGGATAACAAACAGTTGTGCATATGTTGAAGGCCTCTATGAAAAGAAAGGACTACAAGGAGATAGAACTAATTTAAGGCATACATTAACATTTCATTTGAGGCAGACACATTCTGAAAATAGAAGCATCAGTTTGTAGCCGCAAATCTCGCCAGTCGCAACAATGTTCAGCTAATTAAAGTAATTAAATAATTTCAAGGCACCGCCAAATAAATATGTGCGGCGCCCCAAAAACAGCCAGGTGAATAACTGCGCGCCAGGAGGTGTGCCTTCCGTGCGCTTCCGTTGTGCGGCTTGAAAAATCTACATAGCAACAAAATACTCGTAAATTATGCGCAAAAATAGCAGCAGCCAGTGTTTTATCTTGTCTATCAAGAGTGTTTAGCAAGTTTTTGAAACACTGGAAACCATTATGCAAATATGCATACGGGAGCGGGCACAACGGGTGGTGGTCGCTCAATGGGTGCAGGGAGACGGCGTTTTGGGGGGAGGTAGACTCTGCCTGATAAACAGGATGAGTGCGTTGAGTACGAGTATAAGTGAATATACTCGTATTCATTTTGTGCCGACTTTTCGCATAATTTTTAAATGCATTTCCGCAACCGCCAAGAGACGCCCGCAACAGAAATTGGCTTAAAAAGTTTTTGTATTAGTAAAGCTTGTGTGTGTTTGTTTCAGGACATGTTAACAGTGGTCCGACTGTTAACAGCGAACAGGGAACAGCTAACAGCGGCTGTGTTAATAGACATAACAGTGCAACGTTTCCAGAAATGAACGCTGTTAGCAGTCCAACTTCCAGTCGCCTGGGGTAACAGCAACAGCAGCAGCAACAGCAACAGTAACAGCAGCAAAAACAGCAACAGCTAGACTGTTAATGGCAATGTTAAAGTTAAGGCCTTAACTGAGCAGGGAGGGGGCTGCTGTTAGCCTGTTATCAAGTTATGTGCAATGGCCAAAGTTGTAGCTTTTACTATAATTTGAAAAATATGAAAATAAAATAATCAGAAAGGAAAAGAGAAAAATGAAAGTGCTCAGCATAATGCAAAATAAAATCAACAATTTTGCTTCACTTTGCGCACGGTAATTATGGAGAATGTCAACAAGCCATGGCTGTTATTATAGGTTAAGCGAGGCTTGGGCCTTGGCTACTGTTGGTTTTTAATTTCAAACGCGGAAACTGGCCAAAGAAACGAGAGTTGGCCGGGTGTCCGTGTGGGGTAGCTGGGGAATGCTGGGGCTGCTCAAAGGATATACGAGTGCGCACTCAAAGTTGCGTTTTGTGCATTTTATACCGCGCAAGTTGACACCAGTAATTAACATAAGACAAAAGGCAGCGAGTCCAGTTTTAAGTGTTCTGAGTGTTGTGCTCTTTGCCGCCGCTTTGCACTTTGCAGTGATTAAAGTAAATTTACCTGAAACACTTAAGCCTGCGTGTGTTTGTGTATGCGTGTACTCTAAGTGTTTGACAGACTCAGGTTAGCCAAACAAAGCAGCGCAGCACAGCGGTCAGGTCGGGGTCGTGGTCGGGGTCACCAGACCAGGCGGGAGTCGCTTTGCAGTTCACACTAAATTACGTAGCTGTCCTTGATGTGTATGTTGTGCAGCAGGATGAGTGTGCTTGTAGCTACTATTGCTAGTTGTGCTTGTTCTTGCTGCTGTTTGTCATTTCCGCCTGTCGCGCCCAAAAGTATGCAACAGTTAAGCGAGTACCTTCAACACTTGGCAATGCATCAGCGTCAATATTGGCATTGACTGTCACTCGATTATGCCAAGAGGCTCCAAAACCGATAGCAGCTAGCTTGACTATAAATAAATGTGTGTGTCTGTCTCTCTCTCTCTCTCTCTCTCTCACTGTGTGTGTGTGTGTGTGTGCTGTAAGCAGCTGCTAAGTATATTGGTTCATATCGGTTACTTAGCGGTTGCCATGTGGGCGCCTTGACTGACATTTGGGCAATCGAGAGTGCTTATACATATGTATACATATATAAAGTTCATATAAATGTCATTTTGGTAGCTTTGAGATACAATGTCTTAAACATGTGCAAATATATGTATGCAACAATTTTAATATATTTTCTTAATTTTTGTTGTTTTTCCTTTTTGTTGCCAGAGTGATCTTGGTCTTCAGATTTTAACTATCTAGTTAGCTTTATAAAAACGTTCTTATTATATTAAATTATATACATAGAAACAAGAAAGAAACTCTTTCTTCGGAGTATCAAAACTACATCAGCAATGTTTTTTATAAACAAAAACTCAATTTTCTTCTGATTGTTCCTATGAGAGTTATATAATAATGTGTGTGCGATTTTTATACAAAATTATAAGAAACTATATGTAGTATGATAAAAATCACACTTATTTTGGAATATAGACAAACTCATATTTCACCCGATCATATATTAGCTATGTGATATAGTGGTCCGATTTTAACCAAATTTGCTCAGATTTTATAAACTCTCCAGAGTCTTGTTTTGGTCGAAGGCGGTGAGGATATCTTCATGAACAAAAAAGTTTTTCAATATGTGTGTTTTAGCGACGTGTAATTTTGTAAGTGAAATATTTAACAGGCTCGACGTCAACAATTCAGGGTGAATATAGAAAGGTAGATATGAAAAGTATTGGTGGTCATATAGCGCTATTTCGGATGCTGCCAAGAATCCTCATCAGTGACCTTTATTGTTAGAAATTTTTGTCCAAACTTGTCCGTATATGAGTAGTAGTCGGCTTTTTCATACAAAAACATAATTGTCGACCGATCATTCCTATGGCAGCTATATGTTATAGTGGTCTGATCCGGCCGGTTCCGACATATGTACTGCCTGCAGCAAAAAGGAGAGTCTGTACCTAGTTTCATTACGATAGCTTGAAAACTGAGAGACTAGTTCGCATAGAAACAGACGGACAGAAGGACATCGCTATATCGACTCGGCTATTGATACTGATTCCGAAATATGTACTTTCTTGGGTCGGAAACGTCTCCTTCAGTCCATTACATATTTCGAGACAAAGTTATAATACCATCTGTTAGGATATAGTAAGACCTTAATATAAATGTCACATTGAAAAGTAATAGTTGGTAAGGAATGATAAATATTGCAATCTTTTTTGGTATAATCGAAAATGTTTATGGTTTTTTGGACATTGGAATTACCACCATCGATACTATAGAACCGGCTTCAGTAATAATGTCCCTATTGGGTTACTATCACTATACCATTGATCATATAATTAAAAACTAACATAAGACTATAAGCTGGAATAGTTTTGATAGTTTCCCTATGAATATTTTTGCAGTTAAGTTCCCATTGACACTATGTTAGTTTCCATACCAAATTTCAGCACTTTAGCTCCAGTTCTTTCGATATCAAGAACTTCCAAATACTTATTGCTTTCAATATCTCATGAAAATGTACAAAATTTGCTTTTAGTGTCATTTAAATTTATGTACTATTTACAAAACACACTTGTCTTCATTTTTTCGCTGACCTATGCAATATTTTAGGAAAAACTTGAAGTCATTCTCAAAAGTTTCCCAAGCAAATAAGAGAACGCACCAAAATCGTAATAAATATTTGGTTTAGCTTGTTGTATCCTTGCGTGAAATTCAACTCTGCTTTCAGTTAACCTAACTGACTTCTCCTTTTATATTGTACAGAGTGAAACTGAAAGCTAACAGAAAATAATATCAAAATTAACTGGAAAGTAAATTTCATAGTTGAAAAGTTGAAAAAATCTTGGAGCCCCTTGACCGTTTCACAGTTAAGCTGAAAGTTTTATATGTCAGTGTCCTTTTCAATGAATTGTTGTTTATGATTTCCTTGTTTATGCTTGTTGTATTTTGTTTTTTTATCGTGAGTTATTTTGGGTAAGTTTTCATCGAGAATGGACAATTTCATATTTCAAAGGGCAGGACAAATGCAGTTGACATTTTTACGTCTTTAAACTTTTATTGGTTTTATGTGTGCTCTGTCGATTTGTTTGCCCCTCACATACGAGTATGCCTCCCCTCCCTGCCTGCCCATAGCAGAAAGGTTGCCCTGCCCGTTGAACATTTCATAATGGCCAGTGAAAAGGACACTTTAGGCGTTCGAACAGCTTCAAAGTGACAACAACGATTCCGCTTTGTTTTATATTTGATCCTACCTTGGCACGTGTAAGTATGTGCCAGCGGAGCTGGGCGAGGGCTAGTGGAAAGGGGAAGGGGAAAGGGTCTGCCATTGTGTGTGCGTGGGTGACTGTAATTTAATGCCGCCTCAAGCGAGTCTACAAAATATCGCATTGGTGTGCAAAAGGTGGTTCCAAATATTTTATTGCAGCTGAAAATTTATATATTTTTTGTTTCAGGCACATAAATTATTATTTCTTGGATTTTTATGCAAATTTAGTAATTTTACTTTAAGCAATTTCTCGAAAATATACGCTTAACAATAATACAGCTTAGCTAAAAATATCATAAAAGCTGCCAGAAACTAGAGAGTGTTTCAAAAAATGCCTTAATCTTGAATTGAGATTATAAATTGCATTTCAAATTCAGTTGGGAATATATTTTTGTTAGCAATTGAAAGCATTTTAAGTAGAGTATTCGGGCAGATTTTAAATAAAATTCGATTCAGAATGAGAATAAAAAATAAATGTCTAAAATATATATTTAAAAATACTTTAAAAAATGTCAGTTATTCAACGATATTCAAGCAAACAAAACCTGTAGAAATGAGCAGCCATTGCTGATACACACTAGTCATATATTTATAAGTATTATTATTATTATTATACACAGTTTACTTATAATGTAAAATTATAAATAAACTAAAAGCTATGCCTTCTAAGGCCTTGAGCTATTGTGGTGCAAATTTAGGATTAACTTATCTAGTTTGTTTATTAAATTATAATTAATGACTAATAATTACAGTGTATTTACAGAGATTCAAAAATCTTGTGAGTCTTTAGGAAGTGTATGATTTTTTTTAAATTTTCAAAGGATGGGTTAAAGATGGCGAGGAGTGGATAGACTAGTCAGATTTTTTTTTCGCTCTAGGATATGAGTGACTGAGGTTGGACTCAGATTCAGAGTTGGCAAATGTTTGAGCTGTTGTATTTATAAGTATATGATGAGTTTTTAAGTAAAATAAAATAATATAAATTCTCAGCAGGATCTGTATTTGTGAGCTATGATTTTATGGTTCAGATTGCCATTTCTCTTGACCACTTTAGGAACATGGTATTATGATGCCCCATGGTTGCGTCTTTTGCCTACGAATGGCCTGTGTATTTTAAGCCAAGCAGAAGCACATTACGCATACGTCAGGTTGCACACGCGCGACAATGCCAGAAGCTGGTTGTAAGTATTAAAGCCATGGCCAAGATACTTTTGCTGTGCGCAACAATGTTGTACTTTTTAATGGATTTTCATTAAGACAAAGGAGAGAGAAGAGACATGCAAAGAGAGAGAGAGAGAGAGAGAATGAAAAGCTCTTAAGAAGTTCATTACTGTGATAGCAAGCAAAAGAGGCAACTGGCCAAAAGTTTATTTGGCCATTTAGTGGCGCCTGGCCAAAGCCCGCAAAGATGTTTTACTTAAGAACCGAACTGCTCTGTGTATGTACATACATGCGTGTATGTGTGTGTGTGTGTGTGTGTGTGTGTGTTGGCCATTGGCTGTGGCCCGTGCAGCATTTATCTATCATGTTTGTAATCACTTTTCATTAGGTTTTGTGGCTGAGTCTTGGAGTCTGATTCTGATTCGGATTCGGATACTGACTGTTGCCATTGCGAATGGCATTCGCATAAAAGATTTTCGCACATGCTCGAAAATTTTCAAGTGTAGAAAACTTTTTTAATTGGAAAACACATTTAAGTGGATTTTATGTTGCCACACACACACCCTTTTAGTATAAGAAAGTTTTAATGCTGTTTATTTTTCTACACCGCCCCACTCCCACTCCCACTTTGCCCTTCTTGAGCGTATCGCATTTAAAGTGCGAGCACAACAAAAACTTTTGCTGTTATTGCCTTTGAGTTGTGCAATGTGCAATGTGCAATGCCATGTGCAATTGCAATTATGAGAGAGAGACTCGAGCATTTCCCTGTGCATTACTAACTCATAGTTTATGCATACTGTCGACTCATTTCATTAGTTCCTTTTACGTTCCAGCTGCAGCGCATAAATAAATGTTTTTCGTTTTTTATTCGCCACACTGGAGATTCCTGCCAAAGTAGTAAACAACATTTTAATGTTTTTAATATTTCATAACTTCCGCCCCCCCATTGGACTGCGCCACAGCCCACCCACCCACGTTGTACCCCTTTCCACGCCACATGGCTGCCGTGGCATATTGGCCAGCTTCGAAGTCAGTTCTAGCCGCTTTCGCCTTGTAGCAGGTCCTTTTGCTGCAGCCTATTACGAGCCAGCGACTCTCCAGTCAACGTAGCTCATTAAAACTTCGTTGCCTTTGCTCGCCGGCCCAACGGACACTTTCACCCGTTTCCGATCCTCTCTTACCCCACCCATATTTCTCTCAGTTTCCGTTCGCATATGGTCCGACCCAGACTGACAACACACACCAACGCCCTGGTTATGCACAATTTGTTGTGGGACATGTAATTTATTGGAAACTGCGGACGGCATTGCTCGGGTTAGTTATATACGATTATGTAAAATGGCTGTGAATTGTAGCAGCTGTCGAGATTCAGCCAAACTAGCTGAAACTGTGAGTGTGATTGTTCTTTAACAAATAGGCGAAACAACAGCTTAGAAGGCGCAAAAAATGATGCTTAGGCAAACCTTATTGTATTATTGCCTGGTTGCATTAAATTAGGCTGAAATCTTAAAGATCGATTCATCTCTTACACTTTACTATTAACTGTGGCCGAAATTGCTTGTGAATTATATTACAAAAGGGTAAAGGGTCAATGTTTATATGATAAACTAGGACAAAAGCAGATCAGCTTAAAATCGGATCAGTTTTGACTGAGTTATGAGAACTTGATGTGTAAAGGTAGGAAGTTGTGTTTTAAACATTACAAGTCGAAATTTTAATAATTTTTAGTGCCTATTCTATCTATATATATAAAAGTGAATGTCTGTCTGTATGTTCGCGATAAACTTGAAAACCGTTTAAAGGATCTTGATGAAATCTTTTATAATATATTCCTTGAAGTCCAGGGAATATTTAAAGCTATAGTTTGTTGTATCATCACCACCCCCACACAACCACCCACTCATAAACGAAAAATGATAATATTAATGAGTATAATTTTACATTAAATAAAAACTATAATATCCACGAGTCTTAGTGTGTGTAAGTGTGTAAGTGTGTGGGGAAGGAAGTTTCATAGCAATTTTTTTACCGTGCCCTCGATCGACAATAATAAATATTTATAAGAATCTAAATTTAAATAAATATAGTTAGGAAATGCGAGCAACGCCGCGGGTATAAGCTAGTATACAAATAAAACTTTAGAGATTTAAAAAATTTCAATAAACTAATTTTAAATTTACTCCTTTTTTAATGTCTTAAGAAATTCCATAAAAATTTTGGAATATATAAAAATAGAAATATGAACAAGTCTAAGAAGTAAATCATGACCAAGAAGACATTCCTTATGTAAAGTTTGAAATACTGAAAGATCATTTATCATGATTGGGAAGCTTTACAAGTCCAATTTTTTTGAATTTTTGGCAGGAATTTTGACATTAAAATTAACTCTTCAGAATAAGTTTTAAAATAGTTTTTTATACTAAATATGATGTACGTAAACGATTTAAACTAAAATTGAGAGATTTTAATTTTTTGAAAAAATACATTTTTGAAAATGTGTAAGGGGGGACCCTTGTCAATTTTCATAAAATCTTCAAAAAAATTTTATTTTTAAATATGCATTAAATTTAAATGGCAAGCCAATCTAGAGGGTAAAGCATGATAAAAAGACATTCCGCATAAAACTCGATTAAGTTTTGACCAAATTATGATAGTTTCAAATATAGGAAGGGAATTTTCTATTGAGTTGAAAACTTTTACAGGCCAAAAATGTTTTGTATTTTGTATTTATGGCATGAATTTTGACCTAAAAATCAACCACTTCAGAATAAGTTAAATCGATAAAAACAAAATTAAAACCATAAACCAGGATAATTGAATTATTTCACGTGAAGAACAAAACAGTTGTGATAAAGTTAAAAGTGTTTGATGTCTTGGAACCCTTACAAGCTTCACAGCCATAGTGTGTGGTATAAATATAATATTAGTTTTTTGCCACGACTTTAGAGCACACTTACACCTTTTTTAGTTGTGCGAGTTTTAACGTATTGTAGGTAAATAAAATTTTAACGTATTCACATGTGTGTGCAAGGTGAGACGAGACGTTTAACTGCATGTTCAAACTGTGTTTTTGTGGCCATGTGAAAAGCAGCAGCGTAAAACATTTTTCAAACTTTATGGCCACCTCCTCCCAAAAAAAAACACACACAAAAGCGCAGTTACCGGCAACAGCCACTAACAGGCTTCATAAGGCATGGCAACGATCCTGCGTCCTGTGGACGGGGGCACGCAACATAATTGCAGTTGGTTGGCCAGTTAAAGTTGAAGTTTAGCAACCGGCCAGTTGACTGGGCTAACAGGGAGTCAGACAGCTGCATATGTAAATGATAGCAGCGAATAAGTATATTTAATTAATTTTGGAGAAAGTATGTGTGGGAGTACAGCCTTATAAAGAGCCAAGGAGCAACAACTTATGAGTGTTGCAGGAAGCCAAGGTAAAAAATTATCGCGCTGCGTGACTGAGAAGCAGCGAGGCAGACATAACAAACTGCGCAGACAAAGCCAGACAACGGGTAATTCAGCACGCTGCAGCAGGATAACTAGACCCAAGCCCAAGCCCACACACACATGCATACACACACGCAGTGTTGTGGCAAGGATATGGCCAGGACTATAGTCAAGTCATTTGTCTGCCTGAATGCGGAGCCGTCTCATCAGCGCTCGTTTTGGGCTCACAAAAAGGGTAAGAATGTATAGTTATTTATCATGTTATAAGTTATGATGTCAGCATGCTGGCATTATGTGACTGATAAGCGCAAGAAAATGAGCGAAACTCTCTCACACACACACACACACACACACACACACACGCACACACAGGCACACACACACATTTCTCACAAATCACATAAATGAAATGAAAAATCGAGGTGAGAAAACTTTGACGTTGCTGTCATTTGTAGTCAGACTAGGCTGTGTTCGCCATTCAGCTCCTTTTGAATAATGGCAGCTCCTTTTTTGAACCATAAAGAACAAAATAAAAAGAATGAACTGTACTCTACTGTAGCTCGCACACGCAGTAGGGACACGCATTTGCATAATAAATTAAATCAAGGAACAGAAAAGCGTGCACACAACTTGCCGCAGTTGTAAATTAAAAGTTCATGCCAAGGACATGCAACGGCTGCCTCAATGACACACACTTGTCTCGACGGCATCCTTGCGTTCAGCCAAAGGATTGAATTTCAGTTGGGAGCTCTCTGTGCTGTGCGAAGGACACGCCAACTTGGCCGCTAAGTGTGCCCCCCCCCCCAAAGAGCTCAAGTCAAGTCCAAGACATGTGGCAGCTGTAACAAGGCCAAGAACTCGGCGAATGTTAAGCCAGCATTTGCACGGAATTTAATGTCGCCAAGGATAATGACAAACTATAAATTTTTGCTACTAATTGCCTGTCCCGCCATTCAATTTATAGCTGTTTGGCCAACTGACGAGCGGAAAATTGTTAACAACATTTAGCGAGCTGGCCAATTTTTGTGTCAGTCAATTAGGCAAAACACTTTTTTTTTTGTTGTGGCAATGCGCTGCATAATTCATGAACACGGCTCAAAGCGCGAGCTACAAGCTACAAATTAAAAGCGTAAATAAATATTTGAGCAACATTTTTGGTGCTCTGTAATCTGCCGCATTTTGGCCACTAATTTCGCCTTGAGACAAGCCGCCCACTTTCGAGTACTCGACCCAACTCGACTTCGACTTCTGGCCAATTGAAGTCATGTAGTGAAGTCAGTGTAGTCTCGGAGCAGTCGTAATTGAAATATTGGCAGTTGGCAGCGAGTTGAATTCGTAAATTATGCAAGAAAATAAAATAAAGTGAAATGCGAAATGCGAAATGAGAAAACAAGCCGCAATAACGCTGAGAAACGCTGAGAAACGCTGAAGAAAGCGGTAGAAAAGGCGCGGCGCACTTTCAAAAATTCACTTTAATTTATAATTTATCAGCTGAGAGCGCAAAGTTCAGCTTTTGAAGTTGGCCGCATTGTTTAGGGGCAAAAACTTTGATTGTGCTAATTAGCAAATTGGCGCCTGGCCCGGCCTAGCCGCAAAATTTAGTTGGCCACGCCCTCTTTAGCCCTATTTTGGCAGCACCTGGGCCTTGGTTGAAGCGCCATACCTCTATATTTACCTCAATTGTCAACAACAATTTGTTGGCAGCATAAAATGAAGTGAAAAGGGTAACCAATTTGGCCAAGGCAACCGTTCGTTCGTTCGTTCGTTGGACAAAATACGTTTTGGCCATATAAAACGCACAATGAAATTGCCTATGTGGCAATAGTTTCTTCTTCTTTTTAGCATACAATTCTTATTTTTTTTTCTTCCTGTTTTTAGCTTTTATTGTTGTTACTTTGGGTCTGTTATGGTTCGTTCTTTTTTTTTTTTCGTCAGGTATAACGTAAGCTAAGCAAACATTTTGGATGGCATGCAAAAAAGTGTTAGTATGCTCGACGCGGCACTCTGCCATCAAAAATGTCCTTTCACCATACACACAGACACACTTTTGCATGCGTGTGTGTTTGTGATGGGTTGCGTATATGTAAAAACTCAGACGTGATGTAAATTTCTATTGAATGCTGAATGGGCAGAAAAAATATTTTTAATGGTCTTTGGGCAGCAACAGCATCAGAGCCAGAGCCAGAGCCAGAGCCACAGCCAGAACCAGAGCCGTTGACAGTTGCATGAATTGAGGGCTGTAAAAAGTATTGGGTTGAATTGTGGGGGGAATATACATACATATATAGATAGTAGTTCTACATATGTAAAGTAATGTCATGCGTTGGCTTAGTAAGCCAGCAAATCGTGTGGCTATTTAAAGTCAAGGTGCAGCCTGAAAGTATGCTACACATTTTGATCATTCAGTTTGTTGTAATTTTTTTATTTATTTTTTTTTTAATTCCAATTTATTTTAGCAATGTACGTATCTGGTTTAAAATCCGTAGTACTACTAGCTACGACTTCTTGGCAGGTTAATCTCTAATTCTACATGGATAACAAGTAAGGACATGCTATAGTCGAGTATACGCGACTACAAGACGTCCTGAACCCAGGATACAGAATTTCCGATCGCATCTGCCTGCACATACACGGACAGGCTAGAAGCTCATCCAAACAGTCAAGCTAGACACCTAAAGCGACAGCCGCCACCGCAGAGGAGTTTAAGTCGTGGCTGTGCTTCAAGCGATACCACCCTCGCTAGAGCTACTGAATCGGGTTCGTTGAATAACTTCCGTGTTTCTTAATCCGAACGACTAAGACGATCTACCCAGTATCACTGCTTAAACTTCAAAGCAATATCTTTAAAAGTGTATGCTGTAAATCGTTTTTATCGAATTGCGTGGGAACGGGGGGAGATATCTGAGATCGGAAACAAACTTGATCTGCGTATGGTATACAGGAACCTACATTCGTAATTTGGTATCTCTAGCTCTTATAGTTGCTGAGATCGACGCGTTCATCCGGACAGACGGACAGACGGACAGACAGACGGACATTGCCAAATCGAAATCTCTTTTTATGCTTATCAAAAAAATATATACTTTTAGATGTCGGAGATGTCTGGTTCTGAATATTACGTACTATTGCTACCATTCTAATGGCAGCTTAACCTAATTATACAGGTATAAAAAGAGATGTGACTATCTTATAATATAGTGATACATACTAATTATTTACATTATTTTGCTACTTATATGTTTACAAAAAGGACTTAAGAAATTCTTCTTCAACCATAGGTATACCCAAGTCACGCTCGATGTCTCTATTCCGCATATACCATGGCGCATTGCATATCCTCCTAAGGATCTTACTTTGAGCTACTCGGATTTTGTTTATGTTGGTCTTGGCAGCGACCCCATAAACTTGTAGACCATATCTCCAAATTGGACTTAGTATCGCCTTGTATATCGGTAAGTAGTTTGTTGTCATAAGAACAATATTCAATATTCGGAATATCAAATTAGAGTACAGTCTCTGCCTTTTAGCATAACAAAATTGCCTAGGAAATTATTTTCGGAAAAGAATATTCTATACAAATGCTACTCGATTGAGTTAGATGCATCACAAAATGAACTAATATATATTTTATTTTTATTTTTAGTATTTGAAATAAAAGTTTAAGTAGAATACTTATATCCTATTATGGCAAGTTAAGCTACTGTGAAATGAAACTATTGAAGCTATGTCTAGATGAACTAAGATATTATATACAGCTACTTACAAAGGGTTTTGGGTTAACAATTAGGAGTTATAGAGTTATTCATATGAATGTATATAGGTTAAAACAGAAAGATATAAATATAAGGTCAAGAGACGGAAGGTCTTGAGGGTTATGACGTTTAAGTCTTCTCCTGGCTCTCAGCCCGAAGTTGCAAGTTTGTATGGGATGCTAATCTCTCCGTGTATCTTCCAGCTCTACTTCGGAATCACCTATCAGAGAAACATTCAGGTCTCGTTCAAAATCCCTGGTTCTTATGTACCAAGGAGCCCCTAAGTTTTTCCTTATTGTTTTGGCTTGCAATACACGGAGCTTGTTTAGGGAAGATGCAACTGATTGCTAATTGAAAGAAATGTACGAAATCCAACTGCTTTTTATATAGAACAATGTTTACTATATTGCAAATCTACCTATGCAAGTTCCACTCTAAAATCCTTTTAGGAAAATTCGCTATAATAAAGTGCAACTGTTGCTTGCTAAGCTTAACAATTTGTATATATTTTAATTACACATTCAAATCTCAGTGCATTAAACAACCGAGCAAAAACACGAACTTATCAAATCAACTAAGCTCGCATAAAACAACGACCTTGTACACACTCAATATACATATATTCAGCAAAAACTAAACGAAATATTTTAGAAGCAAATCTGCTGAAATATTGTAAAATCAAAATAGTTGTAAAGCTCGCAAAAAGTATATATATATATGTATGTATTTATATATGTATATATGTATATTCCGCTAGATGTCATTATGTTGTTTTGACAGGCGAATTCAAAATTCAGAATCGATTGCCTGGCCACAGGGCGCAATACAAGCACACAAATTCACGAATACCCACAACAATTTGCATGATGCCGCTTATGGCATGTCTGTATCTGTGTGTGTGTGTGTGTGTGTATCTGTGTGCCTGTGCAAATATATTTGAATATGTATTGTATTTGGAATTTTTGCATAATTTGGCATGTAAAACATTTACAACAATGCAGCGCAAAACGAAAGCATGTAAATATTGCATTTGATGCTTGCAAAATTGTGCGGCTTTTCATTTTGATTGCAGCTGTAGTTGTTGTTGTTGTTGTTGTCATTTGTATTGTTGTTGCTGTTGCCAGTAAATACGTGAGCCAGCAGCAGCAACAACTTGCACGTGCTTAGGCGCGTCCCTGTGCTGCCCCTGCTGCTCCGCTCTGCTTGCAGCATAATTATATGCAGTCAAATCCCGTTAAATAAAATATGAATTTCACACACACACATAGTGCCACACACACATACAGCTTTCATTATTTACGGCGCGCCTTTGCTGTTGACAATATTTATATAGACGTATATTTTTTTTAGTGTCCTTTTTAACTGCTGTTACCTGCTTATGTTTTGGTGTCAGAGCGTCGCATTTTTTATGCAAATGTGCCAAGTTTAGTGCGCGTTGCGGTTTTTTGCTTCCACACACCCCGCCGCTGTCTTTGGCTCTGCTAGTGTTTTCTTGTCATATTTATTTATCGAAGCACAAAACAATGCGACAAACTTCTTTGGCGTCGCTCTCTCGCGCGCCCTCTCCTGCTGATAGCCAGCAGCCATTTTGTGCATTATTCATTTTTGCAGCATAAGTTTTTTTGCTGCAGTTGAATTATTGTTTATGCTGGCTTAGATTTCGACTGTTTGGTTTCTTTTTTGGAGTTTTTAGTTTCCACTCAATCTAATTTATGTATGTCCTGCAAGCGTCTAAATATTTAACAATCTTGCTTGCTCGCTTTTGTTGCGCCATTTGCTTCTTGCATTGCTGCTCGCCTCGCTTCTTGCACTGCTTTTTGCACTTCGTTTCTTGCATTGCTGCTCGCCTCGCATTTTGTACTGCTTTTCACTTCGTTTCTTGTATTTTTTCTTGCCTCGTTTCTTGCATTTCTGCTCGCCTCGTTTCTTGCATTGCTGCTCGCTTCGCTTGCTACATTCCTTTCCGATTTACTTCTTGCATTGCTTCTCGCTACACTTCGTGCATTGCTGCTTACCTCGCTTCTCGCACCATTTCTCTCTCTTCTTGCTTCACTTCTTGCATTGCTGCTTACCTCGCTTCTCGCTTCACTTCGCCCCTCACTTCTTGCACTGCTTCTCGCCACATTTCTTGCATTGCTGCTTACCTCGCTTCTCGATTCTTACCTCCCGCATTGCATCTCGCTTCGCTTCTCGCAGGTCGTTTGACTTTGAGCTAAGCTTTTGGCACCACTTTGCCTTTGATTTTTCGATTTCTTTGTGTCTTGTTCTTCGTTTCAATTGAGGCTTCGATTCTCTATTCGCTTTGCCTCTCACTTCACTTCGAGCGTTGCCTGAAGCTTTACCAACGCTTCTTTTCGCTGTTTTTCCGGAACCTTACTGGGCTGGCCGCTTTTCCCCTTATTTTCGCTTTTCGCCCCTTTTTGCCCCTTTTCGCCCTTTTCGTCCCTTTTCGCCCCTTTTCGCCCCTTTCACCCCTTTCTCCCCTTTTCGCCCTATCCACTTTCTTCTCTTGGCTCTCTTCGCGCTTTGTTTCAGTCTGCTTTTCTTGCGATCTTGGGATAAAATCTCTCTTTGTTTCTCCTTTTAATGGATCTTCCTTCTTTGGTTCGTTATGATATCCCTTCTCGCTGAACTTATGGAAAATCTAAACACACAGTATTATATCATACTAGCTTATACCCGCGGCGTTGCTCGCATTTCCTAACTATATTTATTTAAATTTTGATTCTTATAAATATTTATTATTGTCGATCGAGGGCACGGTAAAAAAATTGCTATGAAACTTCCTTCCCCACACACTTACACACACTAACACTCGTGGATATTATAGTTTTTATTTAATGTAAAATTATACTCATGAATATTATCATTTTTCGTTTATGAGTGGGTGGTTGTGTGGGGGTGGTGATGACACAACAAACTATAGCTATAAACATTCCCTGGACTTCAAGGAATATATTATAAAAGATTTCATCAAGATCCTTTAAACGGTTTTCAAGTTTATCGCGAACATACAGACAGACATTCACTTTTATATATATATATAGATCTAACTGAATTAACTAACTGATGACACAACAAACTATAGCTATAAACATTCCCTGGACTTCAAGGAATATATTATAAAAGATTTCATGTGATGACACAACAAACTATAGCTATAAACATTCCCTGGACTTCAAGGAATATATTATAAAAGATTTCATCAAGATCCTTTAAACGGTTTTCAAGTTTATCGCGAACATACAGACAGACATTCACTTTTATATATATATATAGATCTAACTGAATTCAAAAACATTTTTAATTAATATACCTAGAATATACTTCAAACTGGATTCAAATTTGATTCACTTCTAGACCAACTGAGTTTTGTGGCTTTTACAAGCTTACTTAGCTGCCATTCGCTTGTTCTCAGCCTATTTGAAGTGTTTACATGCATATTTTTAATTTTGTTGTTTATTTTAATAAAAAAGCAATTTAAAAGCAGAAGACTACCTGGCAGTTATGGACTGAAATGGCAACCAGCATCGCAACACCTAACGGCCTATTTTCCCAAATGCCGCAGAGTTATGTATATAAAAATATATATCTGAGCATCTCTATATATATATATATACACCCAAAAGGTACTAGACAGCGCCTGCTTATATGCTGGCCATAAAAGCGCCTTTTATTGCTCATTTGACAATATGGTCGCTTGCACCCCCCTACCTTCCCCTGTGTGTCCTGTTGTGTTACCCCTTGTGGATTTTTGTTTGCTGTTGTTCAGATGCCGCCGGTAAATCTAAATAATTTGGCAATTTTGTGCTGATTTTATTACATGCCACAAAGGTACATTAAAAACGCAACTTTTGGCAAGGCATGCTGCTGACAAACATGTCGATAAGGTCTGATTAAATTTTTGCTTACATACGCAATTCATGCAGCTGCCTTTAAGTGTTTCGGGGGTGCGGGGAGGGCATAAATTTCAAGTGCAATAGCACAAATTTAAGTTGCTAATTAAGCAACGTCCTGGTCCAGGTAACCCACAAGTAAAAATCTCAAGCGTTCCAAAAACTTTTTTGGATTTTTTTTTGTTTTTTTTGCCTGTAAAGTTATGCATTTTATGGCAGGCGCCTGATTAAACTTTCCAGCTTCACTTTTGGGCGCTTGCAGTCAGCAACTAAATGTGCTTAACTTCATATGAATTGCTGCGGGGCAAGGAAGTTGTAGCTTCATTTTCCAGCATCTTCTTTGCAACTGTCCCGGGAAAATTAGCTGCTCCATGCGGGCCGAGAGTTTATGAATTTAACTGCTTAAGAAAATGTCAGGGCAGGCAGCTAATGAAAATGCATGGAACTTAAATGTTTTGGGAATATGAGTATAATGACAGATATATTCAATTTGTGAGCGTTGCATTCCACTCTATTTCAGAGAGTATTTAAGAACAGTATAACAGTTTAAAAAGAAAACTAATGCGACTTTTTAAGCAATTATCTTCTGCAGAAACAAATAGTTAAAAATAGAGTTGTTCCTTGAAATCTTTTGGCAATAAACAAGTTTTTAATTGAATGAAATCAGAATGATATTAAAGAATATCTGAACATATGGTAACTACATCTGCATGCTTAACAAAATGTAATGCAAAACTTCTATAGAAATTTTCATGAAATTCTTAGTTGAACCGTATACTTTTAGTTCATTTTAATTTCAGCTTTTAAATGGCAATTGTATAGCAAGCAGTGTTGCGAAAATGTACTGAGCATCCTTTGGTCAACAAGTTTTTAATTATAAAATAACTTTGACTAGTTTTTCAGCCAGACCGGCTGTGGCACATGTGCAAAAGAATTACGTATGCCACCCCCCGGTTGGTTGGGGCCACAGAAACAGCAACAGCAACAGCAACAGCAACACTGTTCACTGTTCAACACTGGCCGGCTCCAATTGATGGCAATGCTGTGTAATTAGCCACAAATTGTTTAGGCCTAGTTGCACACGCAGCCAGATGTTCAGATGACCCTCTAAAATCCAAATATGCACACAGGCAAAACCAAAGATGACACAATTTGGGGCATGGCTTGTGTGTGAGCGGTGTGCGTGTGTGGTGTGCCTGTGTGTGGTGTGCCTGTGCGTGTGTTTAACTGTATTTGCGCAATTAAGTAGGCTGCTCTCGTACACAGCGGCTCATGTCCACGCAAATTAAAATTACATCCTTTTTTTGTGCTGTAGTAGAAGTTCCAGCTTAGCTGGCCAAAAACTGTTGAAATTTTGTGGCGCAACTTGCCACTTGTCGCAATTGAACTTTTATGGACGTCGTGTGGGCCGCACGTGGCGTATACGCAATTACGCGTGGCAGCTGCAGCAGCTTGTTGCAGCGAGTGGCATGTAATACGGTGTACTTAATGTACATACAGATATGTTCTGAAAAGCTATTTTATTGCAATTAAGTGAAGGTTATTGAACCCGATTGTGCTATTCGATTTTAGAAGCAGGGTTACAAATTTAAGTTTTATTTTATTTATTTATTTAAGTATTATTTAAGTGTACTGTTATTATTATATAAACAACTTAAATTAATAGAATAAATACTAAGGCAACTTAATCTAAGATTAAGTCCGAATATAGACAACATTTACAAAAGTCTAGATTCAAGGTCAATTGGATGTGGCCTCTGTAGTCAAATTTAAGTTGATTACTAAAAGTTATATATTTTTAAATTTACCATGCATAAGTTAATGTCTAAAAAATTGGAATGGAATTTCAAAAACTGAGTTTCAAATGCCAAATCGAATTTTTGAATTCCAACAGCAATTTTACAGCTGATTTTTTAAATTTTTATTTTTTGATGTAATAATTGGCACTTTGCGATCTTATCCAAGCATGTATAATGTTTAATAGCCCAGAATCTACATATTTACAGAATTGGTAGATGTTATCATAAGAAAAACTTAAACACAAGACTGGGAGAAAGAAAAAATAAGTTAATTAATAAATATATAAAAAATAAATAATAATAGTATTTACATTTCATTTCATTTATTCACATTAAAGTAATTATGTGTATTTGTGTGTTTCCTAATATTAATTACAATAAGGAGTTCAGACTTCATAGCCTTTTCTGCCTAAGTATATACATGGATTTTTAATCAGAAATAATAGCTATTAAAAATATTAAAGTGTTGGGAAAAAATAGTTTACATAAACCCATGAAGTAGTATGTACATTGTTAAAGGATTTAAGGACCCTACTACAGCAGATAGTTGGAGTAATTTTTAATTGCCCATAAATTAATTTAAGCTATTCAATTACCATTTTTAGTTATTTTTATAACACTTCCTTTAATTGAATTTCACAGTTTTTAAAGAGATTAATATAAAAAGTTATTGCAAAAGATACCCCAATATTTTTTAAACACGTAGCTTACATTGCCTAACAACTATTTAAGAATTCAACATTATTTAGCAAAATATAATATATTTTTAATATTTTTATAATACAAAATACATAATACAAATTGGGTGCCTTTAATTGAGTTTCGTTGAGTGTATTTGTGTAATTAATTTGTCACCGGGTTACAGGGTTACATGGTTAGATATAGATATGTTTTGAAAGGCTATATTTGATTGCAATTAATTGCAGGTTATTCAACCTGTTTGTGTTATACAATATTTAGAAAGTTCGAGATATATTTATGTAATTAATATGTTACTGGACTACAAATTGCAATTAATTACGATAATTTATTTAGTTTTCATTTTAGCATGTACTCGTACCCATAGTAGTAAATGACTAATAAATTGCATTGAAATGTTGTTGCGCATACGCAACGTTGCCGCAGCATAGTGCAGCAGTACAAGGCATTGCCATTTGAGCCATTTCAGCCAATTCAATGCATTTCAAGCAGTTGTTGGCTGCCTGTCGACGGCAGATGCATGCTGGAGTGCCTTTGGCCCTTCCTGGTGCTCGTCCTGGTACTGGTACTGCAGCAGGACCTCGGCCCTGACTCTGCTCTGTCTCCTTTGGCTGTGTAACAGGTGCAGGCGGCAACATTTTTTGTTGTTGCTGCTGCTGCTGCTGCTGCTGCCACAACTCAATTTATTTCAACATGTACTTTTGAAACAATGAATTTCACTTTAGTTGCTAATGGATTTTGTACGAAGCAGGCAGCCTGTGTGTGTGTAGTGTGTGTGTGTCTGTTGTGTGAGAGTGTTTTTGTTGCCTGTGTCTGGCGGTAGAGTTAGTTTTTTTTTCGGGTCGGGTCAGCTGCCAAGACACTGCGTAAGACAGGCCAAGTACGAGCACTCGAGCGATCTTCGTGCCTGTCTAGTGCTTTGGCTGCATTAATGCATTTTGTTTGCTTTAGCGACATTTCGCCCTCTGCACAGCACACACATACTATGACACACGCACACACACACACACATACAATGACAAATGAAAGTTGACGTGCGCGCATCCTTATTGAGACAAACGGCTGACGTCAGGACATTGCATTGGCTTTTTTGCTGCCGTGTTGACTATCTGCCCCGCCCTCTATAATTATGCAAATGCAAATGACTGCAGCTCTGCTGATGCTAACACAATGCAATTAAAAATGCACCCAAATTGCTGCTGGCCAACGAATGCTGAGCTGAACTGAGCTGAGCTGAGCTGAGGGACTGGGAATCAGAGCCAGAATCAGACCCTCTCTGTAACACTGAATGCGTAAGCCGAGGACACTTAATTAATTTTCTTTTAAATTACACTCGCCAGCAGTTGTATCAACATTGCGGCACTTCAGGACTTCAGGACTTCAGGACGAGGGCTGCTCATTTCGAGCTGCTGAGCAGCAATTCAATTCATTGTTGACTCTAAAAAGTACATTTTTAGATGCTTTGTTGCTGCTATTGTTGTTGTTATTATGCTTTACTACGCAAATACTCAAAGCCATTTTGAGACACTGACCGAGTCCTGCCATCCTGTTGTCCTGTTGTCCTTGCGGCCATTGGCGTTGTCATTGTTGCTGTTAGAGACTTTTATGCTGTGTTTATAGTTACCATGTTATTTGTGCCTACGGCCAGACAAGAGCCGCACAATAAAAGCTGCCTTGTTGCATCCTATTACACCGGGCCCCACCCCCCCCTGGGCGCCCCGGGCCTTACACTTATTTAGCATCAACATGTGTCTCTGATTTAGTTAACAACTCGTATTACATCGCCTGTACTTGTAAGCCAGAATTGCTTTCCCAAAACAGCTCTTACTTTTGTACTTTGAGCAAGCTAAGGCATATTTCTACATAACTTGATATTATTTTTGCCCAATAAATGCTAAGGAAATATACAAAGTATATAAACATTTCTGCACTCTGATAGTTCATAACAATATATGTAATAATGTTTGTTAAGTGTATAAACATTTTATGATTTCTAATTTCAAAGTTCACAATATTTGCAGTCTACCAACTTCAATAGCTTGCAAAACTAAAACGAGATTTGGATTTATTTTGCATTTAAATTACGTTTTTCAATTTTAATTTTTATTAGAAGTTAAGCAGAGAGAACTTCTAAAAAAATTAAAAAATATTAATAATATAAAAATAGAGTACGTAGGATTCCTTATTGAGATACTTCATTTTCACCATTGTACTTTAAATAATAACCTAAAATAATTATTCAAAATATTAACAAGAAAAGACGGCTATCTTCGGAGTGCCGAAGCTATATATAGCTATTTATAGTATACTATACATATATACTGGTAGGGTCAGATTGAAAAAACTCTCTACAGACTCCGTTTGATGAAGTTTGGTGAGGATAAACTTATGAACAAAAAAGTTTTTCATACAAAAACATAGTTGTCGACCGATCATTCCTATGGCAGCTATATGATATAGTGCTCCGATCCGGCCGGTTCCGACATATGTACTGCCTGCAGCAAAAAGTAGGGTCTGTGTTAAGTTTCATTACGATAGCTTTAAAACTGAGAGACTAGTTCGCATAGAAACAGACGGACATCGCTATATCGCCTAGGCTATTCATGCTGATTCAGAATATATATACTTTGTTGGGTCGGAAACGTCTCCTTCAGTCCATTACACATTTCGAGACAAAATTATAATACCCTCTGCTAGGATATAAAATTAGTTATAGTGTAAAAAATATATTAGAGAGGAATCCATTTTGAGATACTTCATTTTTTAGCATAGAAAGCTTTTAATCAATTAATTATTATAATAGTTATAGACTGATTTACCTTGTGTTTTGATAACTTAGAGACAACTACACAGATTCATATGATAGTTATAGTCCGACTTATTCATAGTATTCAGCTGGCAGTCATGTGTGGAAATAAGAATAGTCATTCAAATTTAAAGCACATATGGGCAAAAACTCATTAGAAACAGGATAGAGCAAACATTGAAGCAGAGCAACGTATGGATGCATAGGTAGGAGGAGAGTATGTACGAGATGAAGTGCCTGAGAGTGAGTGAGAATCGAAAGGGATTCAATCAATGGCCTAACTTGGTACAGATACTCACTCGTTCCCACACTTTGAGCCTCAGCAGCAAGCTTAGTTACCGATGACATGTGTCAGATGCAATCAAATACGCTTTCAAAGCTTAAACGCTTTTGCGGCACTTGGTGCAAATTTCAGGCAGGTTGCCACAGCAACTGGCACAAGGACTAGCATTGGGAAACAGGATGGTAAAGGCCTGACTCCACGTCACGTGGCCCAAATTTAGGCTGGCAAGTGGTGCGCTGCACATGTGTGTGTGTAGGTGTGTGTAGGTGTGTAGGTTCTGTGTACGAAAGGTAGCAAGTTTGGTTATGCTTTTACTTTTGTGGCATTGCTTACTAATTGAATTAATGTACAGAATTTCCAAACAAAGTTTCTTATAGCAAGGCCCAGGCATGCCAGAGTGTACGGGTTGGGTGTGGCATGCGGCATTTTCTTGCCACGACACATGTGCGCGATTGAAATCAGTTTTGGCAGCGCCAGGCGAATTGAATTTGTCGCCGTGCAACTCCCCCACCAATTGTGCCACCCTGACCCCACTTTATCTGTTGCGCGGTAAGTGTGTGTGTGTGTGTGTGTGTGTGTGTGTGTGTGTGTGTGTGTGTGTGTGTGTGTGTGTGGGCTTGTGTGTTAAGTAATTTTAAAACAATTTGCTCGTTTAATGCCAAAACATGTAAAGTTTTTTAATTGTCTACAAATTGGCAACATTTGCAGCAGGCAAGCAGGCAAGCAGGGAGCAGAAAGCAGGGAGTGGGGAGTGGGGAGTAGGCAGCAGTCGGGGCTCAATGCCAAAGACATTGAAAAGTCGTCGCCAAAGTTGGCGTCGCCTTCTGCCCCAAATTGTTGGCGTCACATGTTGCACTTGGCGCCTGTTCACAGCCTTTTAATTATATTTAATTGAAATTCGAAACCACAGGCCACATTTGTCTCCTAAATGAGTTTCATTTAATGCTTTGCCAACAGCTGACAACACTTACAATATTTTCATGCACTTTTGCTTTTTAATAGATTTCATAATTCTAAGCTTAACATATTTTGTATTCAGTTACTAATAAATAAAGCAAGCAACATTTGATTTATTTTCAAAATAGTAAATGTTTTAGTATTTTTATTTATTTTGCTATTTATTATTGAACCAATGTCAATAGACTTTCTAGCTTAACATACTTAATTTTAATTAATTGAATTAGTGAGGGGGCGTTGCACTGTCGACACTCAGGGTGAGATCTATTAGATAGCCCCCTATGATAAGCCTATAAGCTCACTCATCATAGCGCTATCTCCTGCATGAATGCAAGGATCTTGGTCGGATCTAGAGTACCTATATCGTTTGTCTGAAGGAAAAACCCACCCAGGTACCTGTGTCTTATTCTGGCTAATTCGGGCCAGTGCAGTCCTGTCTAGTATGGGTGATGAGGTTTCAGCCTCCATTTGACAGAATCTGCATGTCCCGCTCCTTACAATTCCTAGCTTGCTTAGGTGCATTTATTAGTCTACAGTGCCACGTCAGAAGGCCGAGTGACTATTCTAAGTGAATTCTTCCCTACAGTGGTATTAATTGCTTGAATCTTTTACGATCATAGTTTCGTAAGAGTGACTTTGCCTGTCTTAGACGTGGTGTATGTTCTCCAGCTTGACTGCCTTCGTGTTGTCCTCTTCTATCCTAAGAGTGTCGTCTCTTATTGATAGTGTTTCTTCCTATGCCACAGAACGGTTCTGGGCCTACCAAAGGTTTTCCTGCATCCGAAATAGCGTATATGACCAGTATCATTTCAGTCTGCCTTCTATATTCACTCTGAAATTATTGACGTCGAGTGTTAATTTTATTTATAATACATGTCGCTAAATACACATTTTACTAATTTTAAAACTATGAAGTTAACTTATTTATTTATTTATACATTGGATTCTTAGCCAGGGCCTTCAGCTGGAGTAAAAATTATAGTAATAAAATTAAAGAAACAATATAGAATATTACAAAAAGAACTTTTTAAGTAGTTCCTTAGTTCCATGTCACTTATAACAATACTGACATGTTGATTGTGATAATAAATATATATATACTTTAAAAAAAAGTTCCATGTCAGTTGGAAAAATCACTTCAAAGCTCGTGTTAAGGGCTCATTAAGAGCATGGACATGAATAGACTATGAAAATCCACATTAATTGGAAAAAAGTATCGCAATTGTCTACCCGGCACACACAAATGTATCTTCGCAAGATGGGCAATCTATATTGCCAATAATAATATTATTTATAAATACTAGACTAGCAATAGTTCGCCCATCATCTAGGATAGACAAGTGCACTAAACGAGCTCGACTTCTGTCTGAGGGGAAAGGTAACGTAAAAATTTAGAGGGGCTTAACACAGGGGCTTCTTTTTGTGTAGTTTTTACAACTACGGCTTAGGTATTTATGCCAATGCATTATTAAAAGTATTTAAAGAGTATATTCAAATATTCTATTAAATATGTTAACTTTCTAGGAATGAGAAGCACTGAAAAATTCAAATTTAATGTGCAATGAAACGTTTAAATGTACTTTTGCTAGACTTGCAGAAAGCATAGTTTCTATAATGATAATTGAAACTAATAATAATAATATTTAAGCGAGAATACATTTAAATAGCTTTGTATTTATGCTTTTCATATATCTCCAATTTGTAATGAACTATAAAAAATGGAATTTAATTATTTACATAATTTCACACCAGCAAACTTACAATGTATTTGCCAATGACATTTAGTGAAGGTGTCATTTGCCTTGCAGCGATAGAGACACTCACCTACACACACACACACACACACACACACACACACACACAGTCGTAGAGTGAGCAAATGCAAATTTATGTGCCATTTTTAGTGTGCAATGAAATTTCAGACTGTGCCACTCGCCACTCGACAGTTTTGTAGCGTGCACAAAACTAATTTGCACTTGAAACCACAACAGCAAAAGTCAGAGCCGCAGCGGCAACCACAAGTCTGCCCCATGCCCCATGCCCCGTGCCCCATGCGCTCTCTCCCTCGATGTGGCAGGCAGTTCAGCAACCGCCGGCTCAGTGTCATGTGTCCTTGGCGTACTCAGTCCTTAGTCCTTAGTTGTTGTCCATGCAGCAGCCGAATGAAGTGTAAATGAGATTTTTATGCAACACCAGACCGACCACAAGATGCAACCAAGTGCTGTTGCTTTTTGTTAAGTCGACATTGCGACGTTTTTACAGCTGTTGTTGCTATTGTTGTTGTGTGATTTTATTGCTTAAGTTGCGAGTCATAAAGCTCATTACGGCCAGGAAATTGCATATAACATTACACACACACACACACCAACACACACGCACACACATACAACAGCGTAAGCAACTAAGCAACCGAGAAGCAAGTGAAGCAGAGCTTAATTAATGTGCAAGTTGCACAGCAGCTTGCGGCAAGCAGCTCAACTTGCAACACTTTTACCGCTGCTCCTCGGCTCCGGCTCCGGCTCCGGCGGCTGCTGCTGCTGACGTTAAAGCTGCGGAGTGAGAAGCGAAATAGAAAACGAAAACATGTCAGGCTTCAAAAACATAATTGTGTTAAATTTGCAGCAAATATGTTTTTGTTAGCTGTCATTGTTGTTACTTAAGAAAATATTGCCATTTACCATTTGCCGTTTGCCGTTTGCCGTTTTCCTGTTTTACCATTTGCCATGTGCCTAGTTTCCTTCAGCATAACTCAACTTTTGTGGCTTGACGTATGCGCAACGTGTGTGCAGAAGATTAAGCATACGCACGGTTGGCTGGTCCAACTGAGCACATTGCACGAATGTCATACCATGACATACTACTACAGTTTTGGGTTATATGCACTACATTGCAAATGGGGAAATAGCAAATGCATTCAAATATAAATTGCCATTTGTAAGCTTTGAAATTACCGCAGAGGGATACTCGACGGGCTCCCAACGCAGAGATAAACTACAATTAAAATAACCATAATATGCGAAATATCTCAAGAGATGCTGAACAAGTTCGCACACCCCACTTACAAATTAGTTGCAATCAATAAAGGTAGCAAGAGCAAGTATGTAAAGAGCACTTCTTATATACTAACACTTAACATTAAGGAACTTATAATGCATTCTATTTACAAATACCAAAGCAGCACTTTTATAATTGAAATATATTTGTAAAATGTAAGTAATCATTTATACTTGTCTGTCTGATTATTTTTATTTGATTAGAAGGGACCTTCACAGTAGGAGAATCCTTTAATAATGCACATACAAATTTTGTTTGTTTTGTTTTTTTATTGATTTATTAATTAATTTTTTCTCCCTCTGTACAGTAGGATGATCCTCTAACAATGCACATACAGTTTTATTTAATTTCTTATTTATTTATTAATTTGTTTTCTCTCTTCCACACTTTGTAAGTTAGGTTAGGGTAGGTTAGGTTAGGTTAGGTTAGGTTAGGTTAGGTTAGGTTAGGTTAGGTTAGGTTAGGTTAGGTTAGGTTAGGTTAGGTTAGGTTAGGTTAGGTTAGGTTAGGTTAGGTTAGGTTAGGTTAGGTTAGGTTAGGTTAGGTTAGGTTAGGGTTAGGGTTAGGTTAGGGTTAGGTTAGGTTAGGTTAGGTTAGGTTAGGTTAGGTTAGGTTAGGTTAGGGGTTAGGGTTAGGTTAGGTTAGGTTAGGTTAGGTTAGGTTAGGTTAGGTTAGGTTAGGTTAGGTTAGGTTAGGTTAGGGTTAGGTGGTTAGGGTTAGGGGTTAGGTTAGGTTAGGTTAGGTTAGGTTAGGTTAGGTTAGGTTAGGTTAGGTTAGGTTAGGTTAGGTTAGGTTAGGTTAGGTTAGGTTAGGTTAGGTTAGGTTAGGTTAGGGGTTAGGGGTTAGGTTAGGTTAGGGGTTAGGTTAGGGGTTAGGTTAGGGGTTAGGTTAGGTTAGGGGTTAGGTTAGGTTAGGTTAGGGGTTAGGGGTTAGGTTAGGTTAGGTTAGGGGTTAGGTTAGGTTAGGTTAGGGGTTAGGTTAGGTTAGGGGTTAGGTTAGGTTAGGTTAGGTTAGGAGGTTAGGTTAGGTTAGGTTAGGTTAGGTTAGGTTAGGTTAGGTTAGGTTAGGTTAGGTTAGGTTAGGTTAGGTTAGGTTAGGTTAGGTTAGGTTAGGTTAGGTTAGGTTAGGTTAGGTTAGGTTAGGTTAGGTTAGGTTAGGTAAGGTTAGGTTAAGCCGGCAGTTCACCCCCGGGGGTGGCCTCACATAGACCATCCGGTTCTTAGTGTTACCGCATATTTTACCCTTGCGACGTTTAAGATTATTTGAAGATAACTTTCCCGAATTTTAAGAGTTTGTTCAGTGGTATCCTCGATACACTCTCTAAGGAAGTGAAGGTATGGGATCCCAGATGGTTGAATGTGCTTCTCATGAGCGCTGGACAGGTACAGGGGAGGTGTTCCAGGGTTTCGGGGACCCCCGGCTCTCTGCACTTCCTGCAGTTGTTGTCATTTGTGATGCCAAGCTTCTTTGCAGGGGCCGCTGTAAACAGAGTCCCATTAGAACACCTAGCAGCGTCTTGCAGTCCTTTCGTGGGAGCGATAGGATGTAGCGGGATTGATTGGCGTTTCGCGCGTTCCACATTATCTTTTCATATGCGGTTGACTGTCCATTGAACTTGTTCTTCGAGTTCTGTATATATTACTTTCTAAGTTAGTTAAATTGGTTTGGTCTAGATACTGGCTTATTAAACTGTGTACATGATTGGGTAAGATTGCAAGGTGCCAATTATAAGCTCCACAAATATAAAATAAATAAAATAATAGATGTTTAACTTTGCAAGGACACCAGACAATCTGTAGGTAATCATATAGTATATGCTATTGAGCACTTTTAATATTCATCGATTTCTACTTACCTAAAATTAAAAGTAGTAAATTCCTATAAGTGTTTATTTAAAGAACCTTTTCTAAATATAAATAGTAAGTCTTCTCTTAGGCTGTTTCCAGAGATACACTCAGTATTGTTGTCACTAATATTGAAACCAATTAATTTATATCCGTTGTCGGCTTCTCGGCTTGCTCAACAACTGTCGCAGTTGCGTGTCGATTAATTAAGCCTGTCATCGTGTAAATTTTGCTAAATTATTATCAATACTGTTGCCAGAGATAACTATGCAGGACGCATATGTGCGAGAGTGTCAAAAGGACACAGACGGCAATAACAATGGGGACAATGGGGACAGGCGCGTTGACGGGACACATTATCGGTGGGGCGGCAGCTGGCTAAATTGCAATTGCGATATGACAATAATGCAATCAAACAATCAATCAATTAATGTCTGCTTGAATTAATGTTGAATATTATGTATTATCATCAATGCCATCATTAGCACTAAATTCAATTATATCACCGTCAGGTAGGCAGGCAGTAAACCAGGCTGGCAGCCATTCAGTCAGTTCCTCAGTCATTCAGTCAGTCAGTTAGTCAGCGGCTGCTTGACATTAACTGATGATTCATCATTGTTGAATTTACCACTCAAATTATTTAGGGGGCGGAAAACAAATGGGGCCGAACAGAGTGCCTGTTGTTTTAAATTTCAGAAAGAAAAAAAAAACATAAATTACAAAGGTGTTGAAATTTAGTTAACATTTCAGCATGGCCGGCCAGAATACACCGTGTAGAGGCTCGTCAGGACATGAGGAATTTGTGGAAATGTACTATGATGTCTATAACTCCGGAATCTTTCCCATCTGGTGCACATTGGTGGCGATTCTAGTATTTGCGCTCTTCCAGTTACACAGATAGCAATAGCAGCCAATTTGCCGGACATGCTGATGTTGAAATAAAAACAAAAAACCCTTTAAAATATTTATGGCTTGTTTCATTTGTATATTTTGTGTTGCAATTGAATTGACCAATTTTGTTTGGCCCCGCAAATTTGCATTGCCGGCGACCACAAATTGCGGCATTTACTCAATTCTGATTTATAGTTGCCATTACTGAAGTTTTGTTAGTATAAACCGAACGATTTTACGTTAATTAATAAGCCTGTAATAGATGATAATAGCGCTTCAATTGGAATTTGGCTTGAGTTGTCAGCGGAAAGAAGCAGAAGTTGCCAAACTCCTTTTACATTTAATGATTTTGAGCCTTTTGAGTCCTCTCTTGAGTAAATTATTTTGTAAAAATTGTTGAATGACATAAAATGCTCTCATTTTGAAAGTTTAATGTGAACATTATGAGCAAACTTTTGAATGCAAACAACAATGCCATGGGTTGATGTCATTGAATAAGCTGAGCGATGTCATTAATAAAATGCTTTTGTATATATATCATTTGTTTGGCATTAAGTCGATATAATGCTTGCACATTTCAGTGCAATCACGAGTTGTATCTTAACGCCTATTAGCAGGCGTGGCATGACTGAAAATAAGAGAAAAAAACGAAGGGAAATGATAAAAATAAAATATAAATGGGCGTCGCTGGCATCACTCATACGCCGCGTATGGCTGATGTCTCTCTTTGTGCGTGTGACATATGCAAATATTTATGTGCCATGATGGGGGTGGGGAGGCCTTTGTGTTTGTGTGTGTGTGTGTGTGTGTACAGTTGTGCATAACATTATGCAAATGGGCTCTGTGTGAGAAAAACAAATACACTTACACTGACGCATGCCAAAAGTCACAAACACACACACACACACACACACATTCTGAAACAAAGAGAGGCAGCGCTATAAAAGTTAAGTAAATATATAAACACGCAACGGCTTACGCTTGCCTGCCTGTCAGGCTCTTTATTATTGTTGTTTGTTGCTGTTGTAACTGCATGTTGATGTTGTTATTGATATATACACACACACACACACAAAATACATACATAAATACATACTATATACATACATACACACACAGAACGTAAATCAGATTGTTTGCGGGTCGTGTAAACATTGAAAATCAGTTATGTTTACTGCATTATGTATCAGAAAGCCAATCGAGTATTCGACTATATGAATATGAATATGAAGCCGTCTACTTACACGCCACTTTACCCCGCTCTACACCGCTCTCTCACGCTCCCCCTTCTACTTGCTTTATGTGTGTGTATCGCACTTTGCGTAATATTTTCGATAAATTGCGCGTGAATGATGCATAAATCAAATAAAGTTAAAAAATTATATGTGGCAGCGGCACATGAAGCCTTGTTTGGGCCACTCGAATATGGAAAAAAGCGTTGCGCACTTTTTTGGGCTGACACATATTCGCACACCTGTCTCTGTGTGTGTGTCTGTGAGTGTGTGTGTGTGAATATTCTGGCTGGGCACATTTAAAGTGTAAAGCAAATTGCATTAAGGTGAATCGTTTGATGATAAATAAACATTACTTTATTGGATCGCAGGATATTTGTATATCCTGTAGACATACAATTTATTTAAAGGGCAGAATATTGCATGGCAGGAAGACCATTTTCACGCTGAATCCAAAGAGGATACTTATAAAATACAGATTATATACAATAAGTTGGAAGATATATCAAACAATCTATAAAAACTGGATATATTTCCATCTTAGAGATCGTTGCAGCTTTAAATGTAAGCTCATAAGTTTTAATTATAATCAGAACATAATTCTTTGAAACAGTTTTCTAAGATATGAGCAGTTGTCGGTACAGGGTATATTTTAGTCGACTAAACAAATCTTGCTCGTTGCCCTTTGTAGTACATTTTTTTGGCACACTTATGGTCAGTTTTATAAAAAACTGGCTATTTTACACACACTTTATCAATTTTATCTATTTTCCACAAACAAGAATTTTTCAATTTTTTTTTATTTTGTCTGGTGGAAAAAATTGGGAAAATGTTTGTTTTGTGAACTGTAATGTCTGTTATACCCTATAGCTATAAAATAAATTGGAATGTCATCATCAAGTTGTAATAATTCATAAATAAATGGCGAAGGGAAACGTGTTAAATGAAATTGCCAAGTCTTTAAGACTGTCCTTCCGTCTAAGAGACTTTTAATGCCAATTCAGCAAACTTTAAATTCTTGTAATTATTTGTTTGAAAGAACATTCAAATACCTGTGCAAATGACAGGATATCTCGCTGTTAGGCATCCTTTTTAAGCACACTCTTTGACATTTTTGCACAATATTTGTTCAGTAAACTTAAAATTCTTGTAATTATTTCTTTGAAAGAACATTCAAATACCTGTGCGAGTGATTTTAGTAACTTAGATCACAGCACAGGATATCTCGCAGTTAGGCATCCTTTTAAAGCACATTCTTTGACATTTTTGCACAACATTTGTTCAGAGAAATGAGAATACGTAGAAGTACATATCAATTCTTTTTGCTGCACCTATCGACAGCTGTGCACCTTGAATTGCAGTTGAACATATTCTCATTCCAAGTAATCTTATATATCCTCTGGCTCAATTTCTGTGCAATTTGCTAAAAGTGTTATCAACATTCATCGTTTCTTAATACGCTTCGCATATGCAAAAGCCAATCTGCAGCTGGTCCCTGGTAATCCTGTCTCTCTTTGCATCCTTTCTCGTCTACTATTTTAGATCAGTCGGTTGGCGTTAAAGGGCCCGAGTGCGCCAGGGTGTGCCACAATTTTGCATGCTGCGTCAGGACGACTGTCAGAGTGTCAAGTTGCCGGGGTTTTAAGGCGATGTCGCTGCTTCAACTTGAGACAGCAGCCGCAGGATGTCATCCTGCAGCGGCTACTGCCTGTCCTCACTAATGAAACAAAAACAGACAAGTTAATGTACAGTTGATGTACAATCTAATGGCTAGCTGCTACACAAGCGCCTGGCCGCACTCCTCGACTCAACTGCTGCTCCTGCTGCTGCTCTGCTCTGGTCGTTCGTCCTTGCCACATCTCGGTCCTTGTTTAACTGGCCACAACTGTCTGCAGATTTGCATAGAAAGTAGCACTGGCCGTGCTAATTGAGTGACTAAGCAGCGTTGGCTAAAGTTTTCGACATTCTAATGCCATTGTCAAGCTGCTGCTGTTGCCGCTGCTCAAACTAGTTAACATTTCCGCTGCTGCGGCAGCAAAGCACTTACCTGCAGCTCTGCTTTGCTCTGTTCTCAATTCCCCATGAATATGGCTTTTATAAATAATTCAAGCGCATGCTGATAGCCTGGCTCTAAGCCTTTTTGCTGGCCCATTCGAGACGCTGGCGCTTTTCTAGAGCAGCGCAAATTAACAGAGCGCATTCAATGGGGTGGCCCTATACAAAAGACTAAAAACTTATACAACGGGCCAAATGTCACAGCAGCAACAACAACAACAATAACAAAAGCGAACGACAACAACAACAACTGCAGCAGAAACTTGCGGAAGTTGCCCTTTTGAAATGCAAAACTTACAGCATCAGAGTTTTCAGAGAGTTTTGGAACGGCTGGCAGCAAATTTTTGGCATTAAAATCAACTGTGCATGTTTTTTGGAATTATTCGAGCATTATTTCTCAACTGGCAGCTGCTGCTGCCTCAGTGTATTGACTTCCTTTAGCACATTTTACTTAATTTGCGCACAAAAGTGTTGCCTACTTTTCTGGGCAGCACGCGCCATTGCAAATTAACAGCAGCAACAACAACAACTGTCAGCAAAAGCAAACAAAATAACACAATTTACAGTTAATCTAAATGTTGGTTTTTATTAGCCAGCAGAAGTTTCTGTGGCTGCGACTGCATCTGAACTTGATAAAAGTTAAGCCACCAGAGCAGAGAGTGAGAGAGGGGTGCTGTGGGGTGGTGGTGGAGTGCATGATATAGCAACAGCAAAAGTGACTTTATTATAATTTTCAACTTTTGATTTACTGCGCACTTGGTGCGTCTCTCTGTGTGTGTGTGTCTGTGTGTGTTTGTGCGCGCGGCTCAAGATGCCAACGAGGCCAACTCGAACCCACTCGACATGGCAATGGGCCCAAGGCAAGCAGCCAACACAAAAGCCAGGCAACAACCACATAAAATGATGCTAATTTTTACACACAACAACGAGCATAACAACAGCATACCCCACAATGGCAGCCAGCGCCAAATTGTTGCCAAAGATAGCAGCGTCTAAAGAAAACACAATTGCAAAAGTTTCCCACAAAAAGATTTACAAAATTACAATAATAAAAACAACAATAAAATTAAGCATTGTAATATGGTGACAACAAAATTCTAACAACAATAAGAAGCGAGTCGATCCAAGTTCAACTGAAGGCTAACCGTACTGCAAATACTCTTGTCGACTTATCTGATGAATGAATTTAAATACTAGATAATAATAGATTTAGAGCATTCCCCGGTAGTACGAATCCCTCGTGAGTAATAGGTGATTCATACGTGACTGGTAAGGACCACCCATTACTGTCTGGATTACCGGAAATGCAAATCAGGCATGAATTTAACATGGGCATGTTATTGGCGGTAACCTATAGCTACCCTCTGCATAACCATTCATAGGTGAATTCACCCATTACCATTCAGAAGTGATTTCACCTATTACCATTCTATGAATTTACCAGCTAAAAATACTTAAACTGTCACCAAAAATAATCCTGATTTAAGTGTTGTTTTTAACAACGAAAATCTTAATTTTCAATTATTTTGAGCCTAAATCGGTTTAAATTTTGAGATAAAATGAAAAGTGAATTCACCCATTACCCTTCACCCATGAATTCATAGCTCAAGGGTAATCTATGAGTTCAGGTGTCCGCGGTAATGCAGACACATAAACGACTCGTGAATGGTATTCTATGAATTCATGGGTGATACTGTGCAAGCAACTTGGCTTGTTTCATAAGTGAATTCATGCATTGCCATTCACCCATGAGTTCGTAGGTGAATGGTAATGCAGCGTCGCTTGTCAAAGTAATGCATACGTGAAAAGAAAGCCATGAATTTACTTCGGAAAAATACGTATCCATACCAGTAGAACTGGAGGGTCTTTAAGGCTGATAACTATATATATTTTTAATAAAAAGTACAAGAAACATGTGGCTTACTTTATTGCCAACTAAAATGTACTTTCATTTTAAGAGGATACAGTTTTGTTACCTTTTAGTAATATTAAAAGAGAAATTACAATTTAAAAATAAATATAATTTATATTAAGGATAGCATAACAACTTAATGTATTTGTAAATAAATTCTACTAATTTAAAGAAAAATTCTATGAAATCATTGTAAGCCTTAGGCTTAATACTATTTAAACTAAATAAATGTAGTATTTATGATTTCTTATACATTTTATATTGTGTGAATTGTGATATGTTTATTTACATCAATTTATTTATTTTATTTGAATTTATTTTGCATTGCCAATTTGTAATCAATACGTAATTGCTTTAAAGTTGTTCACAGCTTCTACTTTTATTATTCAATTTAAAACAAATTTGTTTTTTATTAAGTATATTTTGGTCATAGTCTCGAAAAGATTGAGCTATTCCCTGCAAAATGCAAACGTATCAGATTAAATGGCATTCAAACTCGATGACAAATTTAATATGCCATATATAAATAAATTTCAAGCTGTGGCCAGTGTGAAAAACATTGAAGAGCTTGTTAAATTGATGCTGGGGCTCAAATCCCAAATCGCTTTTAATTTGATTGCCACATGGTCGCATAAATTTCAAATGCTGGCGTTTTAGTGGGAGGTGTGACTTTAAATCGGCACTTTGCCAGTGTATCTGTGACTGCCGCATGCATATGTGTGTGAGTGTGTGTGTGTGTGGCTTTAAAGCGTCCTGGCACGTGTCATAATTGCAAATCAATGAGCTGCAATACAATGGTCGCACTGATTATGACGATGCCAGAATGATGATTACGCCAATTGTATGTGTGTGTGTATGGGCATGTAACGCCCAATTGTAAATGTACGTGCATGTACTCTCTCCCTGTGCACGTGTGTGTGTGTGTGTGTGTGTGTGTGAAGCATTTTAATAAATTACGTGACAAACTGCAATGCTCTAAGCCCTCCCAGGGGCTTACATGCTACGCGTGAAAGTAGCCAGGATCAGGATGTGGAGCAGCAGGTGGCTCTCGTGGCGGTGCGTGCCCGAATTCCGTTAATGTAGGCTCATTAGTTGGAGCATTAAAGCGGCATTATGAGCACCATTGCGAGGGAGACCGAAGGGAATGCGGAATGCAGGTGTAGAGATGTAGGCTAGGTGTAGATACATTTGCATTTGCAGTTGCCAGCGTCTTGCACATTTGCATACTCGCATTTGTATCTTTCCACTGTTCTCTCTCGCTCATTTTCACTGTATCTCTTTCTTACACACAACTATCTGGTATCTGGCGCGTTTCTAGTGTAATTTGCAAAATTAAATGACAAAGTTTTGCACACAGTTAACAATATTAAATCGGATTTCAAAGGCGCCGCCACCAACGTCGCCAGCTCCAAATGTAATTACATTTTCTGTTTTGTGTGTTAACAAACCGTATAATTGGCCCGGCGCTTTGTCGCCCGCCTGCATCCATGTTATCCTGACAGCCAACTGGCTGTACTGAATCCTGGCTGTACATCCTTGTTGCCATTGCCTTTACCACTTTGCCTTGGCCGATAAGCAACAGTTAGTCGCATTGAGAGTCGCACAATTCGTTACATGGTTAATGTGCTCGGGCAATGACTTTCATGCAATTAATGTAAAAGCAACCCGATTTGTTTAATGGGTTCCTGGAATTAAATTAATGACGCCAAAAGCTCACATACACAGATCATGATGTTGCCAAAGACATTTGGAGTTGGCCAAAAAAACAAAAATATATATAATAAAAAAATTCAACTACTTTTAATTAGATTGTTCCTTAAATGAAGTAGTTTCTGGCGATGCTGCAGCACGATAAGGGAAACAAAAGTACATGTGCATTAAGCTTCTCGTTGTACAGCCAAAGAAAAGTAGTTTAATTATAATATATATGATAAAGATGTTGTCACAGAAACTAGAAGGTGGAAAAAGACTCCTTTGAAACCTCTTCTTTTGACTAAATTGTTGTTAGATGATGGTTCTATTGATAATAGAACTGAAAGTGCATGTGAACAAAGTCCTTTCAGTGTAGTCTTTATTGAGCTGAAATAAAGCAGTTAGTATGCCATATAAGAAACAGATCCTTTATTATACAGTACATTCTAGCTAGGCAGTAAATGTACTTGAATATTATCATATTTTGATGGGTACACTCAAATAATAAATGCCATAAATTGCACACAAATTGACCTATAATAAAGATCATCCTAAAAGCCAGAAATAATTTTTCTTTCTTTTTTTTAATTTACAAATTATTTCGGCAAGATAGAAATATTATTTCCGGATTTTAGAAATTATTTCAAAATTAATAAAAATATAAATTGTTACCTGCCTTTGGCTACAAACAAATTGCAACTTTCTGGATTTACTGAGTGTAGGCAATGGCTAGATATTCAAGATTCTGAGATTCAAGTTTCTTTGATTTTAAGGCACACTGGCTATGTCCTTTAAGGCATATCTATTGTGAGATTCAAGCTTCGTTGTTCATGGCTGTGGCTGGATATTATCAAGTTAATTTTAAGGCACATTGGCTATGTCCTTTAAGGGTTATCTATTCTGAGATTCAAGCTTCGTTGTTCATGGCTGTGGCTGGATATTATCAACTTAGTTTTAGGGCTATGTCCTTTAAGGTTTATCTATTCTGAGATTCAAGCTTCGTTGCTCAGTTGTCTCATTGACTAATTGTCTTACCTAGACTGAAATAATAATAACATATTAATTTCATTGCTTGGTTTATTGGCTTAACTACCATGGATGCTCGTTGCCTCGAACATACAAACGAAAGTAAATTTGAATTTATGTTTACAAACATAATAATATATTAAATTCCTATCGTGCTACTTACTCTACATCTGAAATAATGCATGGCATTGTGGTCTCGGTTTGACGTTTCTCCAATTACCAACATTTTTGAATAGGTGCCGACATATTAAGGATTGTCTGTGTGTGTGTGTGCGTGTGCCAAGCGCTCGTGTGTAAATATGCAGTTGGCATATTACTTCGGTAGGATTGCAGGGTTCCTTTGTCATATTTTCGGCATGGCATCAAGTAACTTTAATGAAATTGTTGCGGCTTTCAGTTGCCAGGCAACAGAGCAAAGTCTGCGGTGCGGATGAGTCGCCGGTCGTCAACGTCAGCGTCATCAGCGCCATCATCTTTGGCACATTGTTTGCTCAGGCATTGCCCAGTCCCTTCTTCTGCAGAAGCCAGCCCGCAAAGTGGGTCAGTTGCACAGGCAATGCGGCATGAAATTTGAGTTGCCTGGCATGTTAAACAAATTTTGTGGTCAGTTGTCAGCAACAAAAAGCCAGCAAGCCAAATATTTGCTCAACCCGCTCAAGCCCCAAGCAGCCAAACCCAGCTACAGCTACAGCTGCCAGCTCCCAGCTCCCAGCTTCAGCCCCAACCTCAGACTCAGACTCAGTTCCAGCCTCGGCTCAATTCAAGCATCTCCCTGCTCGTCCCAACTATTGTGTTCTTGATCTCATTATCAAAGCGAGCTACAAAAATTACCACAACACAACAGAATCGTCCAGGCCACAGCAGTCACCGCAGCACCCACGCCATCACCCCCACCCACCCACTCCGCCCCTTTGCGAAGGATGCTTTACCAAAATTGATTTGCTCTCTCGGGTCGCAGGTTTGTTTGAGTTGCACTTGACACATGCTGAAGCCATGCGTAAATCTTTTAAAACAACTTGAAAAGGAAACAGCACATTAATTGATTTTCCACACACTTGAATGAACAGTCAAGTTCGCTCACATATACAGAACAACTATAACGAATCAAGGAACTACAATAGTCGACTGAGGTGTATCCTTACAGAATACTGAGAGTAAGAAACTTTACAATATCATTTTTTGTGTCTTTTTTTTAAATTTTATTATATTTAGAAAATTTGTAAATTCGTATTAAAATATTAAATATATTTAACTTCAACTATTACTATTCAAAATAACAAGTATTTTAAATCTTGAAATGAACTTTATGAAGTATACTATTAAATATAATAATTGTAAGCCAAGGCAGTTTTTAAATGAGGTAATGTATAAGAAATTAAAACTTAATTGAATTGTAAAGGTTACTATTCAAATTTCAAGTTCTACTTATGTTTGATTTGTTATATTAGTGCACATATTCCCAACATAGTATATATTAACATCATCAGTCATTTCAAAAATTTAGTTTATTTTTAACAGATTTGAGGGCAATTTGCTGTTATCCTTCGTCAATTGTGGCAAGTCTCCGTCCTTTCCTGGAATTTTTAGTTTTGGAAACAAGAAAAGGCGCAGGAGTTCGGCGAATGCTGTGACTGATGCATGATTATGGTGTTGTTTTTGGCTCGAGTGAAGATTTGGATTTATGAATGAATATTGATGTGATGTATTTAATTATATTTATAATTAAAGGCCTAAATTTAAAAGATATCTTCTATATATAATGTAGTATACCTATATTTTTGGTGTTTCCGGCACACATATCTCTCGCCGTCCAATATACCCGCAGGGTATCTCAAAACTGAAGCTGATTTGCGGCGCTGGGCGGCATTCTTATAAGCAGGCCAGGGGGCCGGGGCAAGTTCCGGCCACGGCCAGTGAAGCGTGGTAGGCGCGTGGCCAACTGACAACGGCAGTAACAAAAGCAAAAGGCAAAAAAGCGAAAAAGACTGAAAAGAATAGCAAGACAGAAAAAAAAAGAAAAAAATGTTAAAATGGTTGCTTTGCATGCCAAGCGGCGCATTGTGCCAATTTTTCAGTTAAAAGGCTGCTGGAAAAAATAGCATAAAAGCAATGTAATAAATGCGTCTGCTTTGTGCGGCAACTGATGAACAGCCGCAGAGCAAAACAGGCAAATAAATTGGCGACCGATAGAGGCAGCTCGCATTTGAACTGTAGCTGAAACTGAAACTGAAACTGTAGCCCCCCTTTAACGCCCCAATCTCTTTGCCTTTGGCTCATAAACGTGGCTGTCGTCCTTCAAATCCCCCGCTACAGGTGCGTGCCTGCAACAATTTCACATTTTGTGTAGTCACATCAATGCACTCCTTCACAATCACCTGTGCGTGTGTGTGTGTGTGTGTGTGTGTGCTTGTACTGAAATGTCAGCAGTTTTTATGTAGCACACTTTAAGGCGCATAAAAATGGCCATTGCCTTGGCAAAGCTGCTTTATCTTTTAGCGTTTTATGTCGTATTTGCGTACGCGCTGCGCCCAGCTCGTTTTATTGTAATAAATTTAAAACATTTTGCACTCATACACATTTTATGAATCTTCAAGATGGCAAGGACTAAAGTGCAGCTGAGCTGAGCTGCTGTTGCCTGAGCAGATATTTTATTTGGCCATTGAGACACGGGCATGGCAAAGTGTACTGCAATTGGGATTTATGCAAATGGTGATATACACTCCTATATCTGTGTGTGTGTGTATGCCTGTGTGTGTGTGTGTGTGTACAATTTTTGTGCACAGCAAACTTTCAACATAGATTAAAAAATGTCAACGGAATTTATGCGGAATTATGCAACAGCAAGAACTCGAAATCTTTTATGCATATGCAAAGCTGACATTACGCATACGCCACGTATGGCAAAAGTTGCTGCGTTGTTTTCAATGCCAAAACGCTCAACTTTGGCGCTAACAATGCACTCCATCCCTGATATATATATATATATATATGTATATATATTTTTAATAATACTCGTACTAGCAAATTCATATTTTATGATAGCACAAATCATTGCCAGCTGCGCAGTAAATCAACATGCATTTTAATAACTCTGCAACAACTGCAGAAGTGGCAGAAGCGGCAGTAGCACCAGTTAAATCAACAAGAAAATGAAGCTTCATTATGGCAGCCAGAAATTGTTATGAAAATTGACTTTTTAGCCGCTGGCTAAACTAATTTTGTGCGCTTGTTGCCTTTTAGCCTGGCATAATAGTCAATTGGCAGCGGCATTGACTTTGGCTTTAGCTTTGGCCTGCTGCCTCGGCTGCCTGGGCTGCCTGGGCTGGCATCGATATAGTCGTTATCGTTATCATTTGACTGGCCATTTGCTGCTTATCAAAGCTGATTGCAGTGCCTGCAGCCTTGATTCTATGCGCAATGTAGCTGCTGTTATTCTGCTGGGTTCTCTCTCATTTTCTCTCTCTATTTCTCTGAATCTCCATCGCAATCTTTGTG
>JBAMCL010000462.1:0-79358 GCA_037075165.1 Hirtodrosophila histrioides | reverse complement strand
TGTTGTTGTTGTTATAGTTGTTGTTGTTGTTGTTATAGCTGCTGTGGTTTTTTGTTGTAATTGCTGCATTTATATCCCGGATGTGTCCAGCGTTGACTGAGTGCTGCTAACTGCATTGGATGCAATTGCAACTGCAACTGCAACATTGTTGTGGTTGTTGCTGTTGTTGTTGTTGTTGTTGCAGCTGCTGCCTGAAAATGGGGAAAAGTTTTTGGCTGTTGTCGATGTGTTTGTTGTTGTTGTTGTTGTTGCTGCTGCTGTCACAAGATCTTTCAGCCTGGTTGCATTTTATTTATCGTTTTGCGCGTCGTGTTTGGTTTTTGGCCAAGTTGAGAGTGGCAGACGAAACTCAATAGAGAATTGGCCTGTGGCAAAAAAATATGGTTGTTGTTGTTGTTGTCGTTGTCAGTTGAGGATGAGGATGAAGATGTTTTCATTGGGCTCGTCAGCGTGCAACTTCAAAAGGCGCCGGGCGGAAGTGTGGCACTGCGAAATTTTTTTTTAAAGAATTAATTGGCAGCCGGTTTTTCCATTTTCTTTGTATTTGTATTTGCTTTTTGTTGCATGCAACATAGTCATTTGACAATTTTCATTTCGTTTTGGCGCGCATTTTCATTTTCATTCGCATTAATTGCATTTTCATGTCAATCATCATCATCATTATCATTATCATATCATCTTCATCCTCCATGCCACATTCAACCAACAGCAGCAGCTTCTCATTTTGTTGTTGTTTATGCTGAGAACTGGAGCGCATCGACACGTTGCCACAAATGTTGCATAATGCCGCACTTTCGATTGATTGTTGAGCGGGGGGATTATGAGATTGGTTAGCGGGGCGTATGTGTTATATTTTGCTAGAGATGAAAGCTGAAGCGATTGTTGTCGATTTTTGTGTTATATTTTGGCTAGAGGTGAAAGCAGAAGCGATTGTTATAACGATAAATACGATTGTTATCGAAGTGTATGCTATATTTTGCTAGAGGTGAAAGCAGAAGTGATTGTTGTAACGATTGTTATCGATTTTTGTGTTATATTTAGCTAGAGTCGAAAGCCTAAAGCGTTTGTCTATCGATACTTTCGATTGCTATCGATTTTTATGTTATATTTTGCTAGAGATGAAAGCCATAAGCGATTGTTATAACGATAATTACGATTGTTATCGTTTTTTATGTTATATTTATCTAGAGTTCAAAGCTGAAAGCGTTTGTCTATCGATACTTTCGACTGTCATCGATTTTTATGCTTGTACAGCACATTTGAGTTGATTAAAAGTTGTTTTTATTAAACATGTTTAATGGAAACTCTAAGAAGAACTCTAAACTTATCGTTAACTATGGAGAGTGGGAGAAATAACTGAAATATGTTTCGAAAATATAAGAATATGATATTCTACGATTTGTATTTAATCCTTACGGGCTAATGTACAAGATTGATCAAGGATTGTACAATCCTAATACAACGAAATTATTTTAAGCACCCTTTCCCGTTGTTCGATTTCTTACAGCGTTGCCAGACCCTTCGTACCCATCATTAAGTACAGTGGAAACTGAGTTTCTTGTAAATATATTCATTGACGAGTCTTCAAATTCATAAAAAGTATTGGTATTAATTTATCGACTTCTGCATGCATATCGATAGCATCGATAAATGGCTTTGCTTGCTTTCCAGCTCTATTTTTAGGCACAAAGATACCCTAAGTCCATTTTTACATGCTCTCTGCTTGCAATTCCCAAACTGTTTAAGCGCAGTCCTGGTCAAATAGAAACCTTGTCAAATCTAGTTTTATTTGTTCTCCAATCCTGTCAATTTCTTATATAAAGAGAACCATTTCGACTGGTTGTGTTTTGTTCTATGCATTACTTTGTGAGTGTTTACAACTTCATTTGCCTGCCGAATATACACAGACTCAATTCAGATTCAGATCACGCCCACAACAAGTGGGTGGCACATCTTTCACAGTACCCCCAAAAACTACCCCCTCACCTCCCAACTTATATATACCAGCCACACTCCAAAACACACACAATCCAATATTGGCAATATTGATACCAAAAAAGAAAAGAAAAAAACAATGTTTATACAAATTATATTTTGATTTGATTTCCAAAATTAACGAATTTGGACTCATTTCTCTTGAAATATACATAAACAATCTTCTGCTTTTTCCTCCCTCTCTCTCTTTTCTCTTTTTTATTTCAATTTTGGCGAACAACTGCGTGCGCTTTACAACACTGTCCACAAAATATAACAAAAAAAAAAATAAAAAATGTTTGAAAAAAAATATAAAAAAATAAAAAATGTTTGAAAAAAAATATAAAAAAATAAAAATTTATATTTTTGAAATATAAAAAAATAATCAATATTTGTAAAATTAAAAACTAAAAATTATTTGAATTCTTAAAATATAAAAAAATAAAAAAAATAAAATAAAATAAAATAAAATAAAAAAAAATTGTTAAAATTATAAAAATAATTTATAAATTTTTTAAAAATAATTTATACAATATTTCACAAAAAAAAAATATTTGAAAAAAATAAAAATTTATATTTTTGAAATATAAAAATATAATCAATATTTGTAAAATGAAAAACTAAAAATTATTTGAATTCTTAAAATATGAAAATATCAAAAAATATAAAAAAAAAAATAATAATAAAAATTGTTAAAATTATAAAAATAATTTATACAATTTTTAAAAATAATTTATACAATATTTTCAAAAAATTAAAACTTTTTAAAATATATAAACAAATATTTAATTATGTTTTTTATTCTAAAACCACAATGAAACTATAAAATATGTAAAAAAAAACATGCTTAAATATAAAAACACAACTGCAGCTTTATCCACGCTCGTTCCACGCCCAACAATAGTCGCAAGCGCGCCTTTAGCAATCCCCACATCGCCTCCGTACCCCTGCTCACCCCGGACGGGCGGCGCTTGCAGCCGCATCTCTATTACTACGATCAGTCCCGATCCGGGCGCAGCTCCTTCTGCGTGGACGAGTCCCTCTGGCCAGCCTCCGCTGGCGTCGCCACCAACACCGCTGCCAGCGATGGCAATCTGTATACAACAGCAGCAGCAGCAGCAGCAGCAGCAACGGCCCCCCTCGCCGAGGAGGATCCCGAGGAGGCCGTCGATCAGTTCTCACCGACTCTCTACAATCGCAGCCGGGCCATTCCCATACCCAGCACCAGCAGCAGCGCCGGCAACAGTCCGCAGCATCTGCATCATCATCATTTGCATCATCATCATCTACATCATCCCTATCATAATCAGCACGGTCAGCAGCAGCAGCAGCGTTCGCTGAGCAGCGGCTCAGCAGCGCCGGCTGCGGCTGCTGCAGCTGCTGCGGCTGCGGCTGCTGCGGTGGGTTATATGGCATTCAGTGCCAGTCCAACGGGATTTATGCACGCCTATTCACCGTTCTATGGCAGTTCGCCGGATACGCTTTGCTGCTCGCCGGAGAATGGCAGCGGCGGGGGCGGTGGCGGTGGCGGTGGCATGGAGCGCATATCCTTCAGTTATGATCCGGCATTTGGGCCGGGCATTCATCGGTTGCAGGTGCCACATGGGGCAGCCAACAGACGCCCACGTTCGCCGCTGGACTGTGCCACAGTGATGGCAGTCAAAAGGTCGGTGTTGGGTTGACTTCTTTCTGGTTTAACTGTTATCGATTATCGATTATTGATTATCGGTTGTGGAGTTTTGTTTCTTTGCGGTTTCACGTTCGTTTCGTTCCTTATCGATTGTTACTAAACGTTGCACGTTGCAAGTTGCAAATGCTTGAACCAACTTGTTGCTCTTGCACGCTGTTCGAAATACACTCAAAGAAAATCTCATGTACATAATACACTATTTGAGTCTAGGTGGATGTTATATTGATTCATGTATCACAAGTCCATTTCTTTAAAATTAGTAAATGTTTCATCTGAATGTAACTCATCAAATTCGGCATGGTTTTTTCTTATATTTTTCTACAAAATTGATTTCCAATTTTATATACATACATATGTGGCATTATTCTGGTGTGGCATGATATTTGATCAATGTTTTATAATGTTGACTTGTCTTAAATAATAATTATGAGAATTATAATACATCTACGAATTCATGTGCATATTTTAAAATCATTTAATGGTGAAAGATACATACATATCTGGTGAAAGTTGAACTCTTCTTTGAATACATACGAATTTTTAATAAATATTTGAAGTTCCAAGGAAATAAATCATTTTATAAGATAAGGAAACCCAAAGGTACAAGACATTGAGTTTGTTCTCGGTCTTTGATAAAAGTTGTCTCAAATGAAGCATATATCGATAATATTGCAATATAAATGTAGGGACAAACTTGAATTTTTAAGGAAATTTATATATGTTGTGGATTTTAGAGTAAACTAAATGATGAAACTATCGAGATTGTCGGAGAAAACAATAGTGAGAAAACTATCGAGTTTATTGGAGACAACAAAAGTGAGGAAACTATCGAGATTGTCGGAGACAACAAAAGTAAATCGATACTATCGATAGTAACCGATGTTTTGCCACTCCAACTGCATTGACGTTTTAATGTCTCTAAAATCGAAAATGCAGCTAAAATATGTATAAATTCCTTTATAAATATAATTACTAACTATCGATATGTATCACAAGGAGCCTACTCTTGGCCCAAGTGTGGAGAAGGCTAACGATTTTTCTTCTTCTGCTCCAGCCACTGTAACCTAACTATCGATATTGTTGACTATCTACTATCAAAACGATCAAATTAGCTTTTTAAGTGCAATTTTGCAGCTCTTTTAAACAAGAAACTATTCCCTGCTTCAACTTGCATTCAAAGACGTGCATTACTAACTATCGATATTATCGATAGTCACTATCGAAATGATCAAATAAGCTCTTTATGTGCAATTTTGCAGCACTTTTAAACAAGGAACTATTCCTTGCTTCAACTTGCACTCAAAGGCGTGCAATTCATGCAATATTTCTTTGGAATTGACATTGGGAAATTGTTTTCTGTTTTTTTTTTTTTTTTTGTTTCCCCCGCTGTCATCGCCCTGAGAACTACAAATTTCCGGTCTTATCCGCAACTGATGATACGTCATTTGTTATGATTCATGTACGGAATCGCAGCGAAGCCTTTTGAGTTCCAGTTCAAGTTCGAGCTGCGAGGCAGAGGCAATTTATTTAGCAAGCAAAGGAAACCCTTTTTGGCTTGTGTTTAATTATTAGCAGTTCCTTCCTACGACCCGACAAAACTATTCAATCAACCTTTTACGCATTTAAGCTCCTGTCATGTCCATTAAAAATTCAGTTTGGGATACGCTTCGGGGGCTGGGTTTTTGATATGCAGCAAAGAATGAAGTTCTTGGTTGTGAAGTGCGTTCTTTGAAATCATCGGTCCGACCGACCTGCTGGCCAAAAGTGATGTCATTTCTAAACTTGGGGCTCTTTTGTTGTAATGCCTTCTTTGGGCGTTCGCGTTTCGCATTTCTTTTCACAGTTCTCTCGCCTTTGCCAGCTGGCGATTGTATAACAACTCCGTGCTGATGATGTTCTTAATGATGATACGTAATAAAAAAGCAATTTCGTATATATGTATATATATAAATTACGCAGTTTAGCCCATGCCAAAAACTGCGCATTAGTCAGGCTCTTTGGGAATGTGTCCCCCAGGCATAATTGGCGCCCTCCCCAACGCATAACTCTCCCAAAAAGAGTCACAATTACATATAATCATAATAATAACAACAACATTTTGCGTGTTCCCCCGATAAGCAGCATATAATGAGAGACTAACCTTATCCCTAGCCCCTATCCCTTAGCTCCTCTCCCTCCCTACATGCGTCTCCTAATTTTTATTAGCAATTTAGTTTTGGGCTCTGGAATGTGCCACAAATTAATAAATAAGTCGCAATTGCAAGGCACAAGTTGTGGCACAAGCAAAATTCCATTTGTTTTATGTTGTGGAAAATTGAAATGGACAATGCTTGAAAAACTCTGTTTAAAAGGGTCGAAAGTCGGGATAAAACGTTTGAGAAATGAGAGATAAATAAAAGAGAAAGGTTATATTTCTTCAAATGTAATGAAATATTTAAGTAAAGACTTTCCTTTTCAATTGGAAACTGGTAAATTCTTTCCCCCCTGAGAGATATGTGATTTTCAAGCATAAATCTATTAAACTTAGATTCATAGCAGACTTATATAGCTAGGTTTGGAGCCAAAATTCTTATCGATAACTAAACATCGAAAAAACACAGAGTTTAAAGTTATCGAACTTAGAATTTTGAGTATTTGAATGCCTCCTAATCAACCCTTGATTTAAATTTCTTTCCTTAGTTAAGGATGGACTTTACCATAATATAAATTACTTTCCTTAGTTAAAGATAGACTCTACCTTTAGGTTTCTTTATTATGTTAACCAATCTACATATAAAAAGTTTCTTTTATGGTAAAACAGTTTAAATGTAGATTGGTTAAGATAATACACGAACCTAAAGGTAAAGTTTATCCTTAACTAAGGAAAGTAATTTATTTAAAGGTAAAACATCTTACTTCTGTTATGCAGTTAATCAAAAGAACAAAACAGTTGTTTTTTTAATCGAATTTTATCGAAAACTATCGATTGATGGCACAATGATGTCTTCCCATCTCTTATATATCGGTAAATATACAGGAAAAAGATCTTTTATTAGCTAACAACTATAGTATTTATCGAATTTAATCGAAAACTATCGATTGTGATGGCACAATGTATCTTGCCATCTCTTATATATCGGGAAATATATAGAAAAGAGCTTTTATTAGTAAACAAATATAGTATACTATAAAGCCAAGCATAATAACAAAATTCATACAAGATTTCAAGTTATTCTTTATATTATCACTCGATTCAAGTAAATTGTGTTGAATTTTGTTACCTCTGCTCTCAACTAAATTTATAACCAATCCTTTTGTATACCAAAAAGAAAACAAATCTTAAATGAAACCTATAACAAACAGCACCTGTCTATCTACTAAATTCTTAACTAATCTTCCTAAATGCAGCTAAAATATCAACCCGATTAAAGCCATATATCAAAAAGTACAGTCACGGTGCAGAAACAAAACATTTGCTTAATCGCCCCAGCTTATCTGCCACATGGGAGTGCAACAAAGGCGAATGCACCCAGGGAAGCCACTTGAGAAATTCAGTAAATTTTATACAGAATACATATCTGCATTAAGTCCAGAGAGCCCTGGCGATAAGTCTGCAGGCTCCATCAACTGAAAAGACCAAAGAAAGAAAGAAAAAAAAGTGACTCCAAATGCAGTCAAGCAGTCAAGTTCAAGGTTAAGAAAGAAACTCAATTGCATTTTTGTTTTTTGGGTGCCACAGAGCGAGCTGATGAAAAGAGCAACAAATTTCAAAATTTAATTATGCATCGCATCGAATTCTTGACTCGAAACTGGTTGAGTTGATGAGGTAGGTAGGTTTGAGGGGCAGGGTGAGGCGGCTGTGGTTAATCGCATGGCAAACACAAAAGACACACACAGACACACAGAAAGTCCAGCGGATCCGCAGCCCCTCAAGAGGCCCCCATAAATATAAGTGAGCTCGATTCATTGTCGACATTTGGCGTTGTTTGGTCGCTTGGCTGCTTCGATGATGTCAGCGTTTATTTTTGGCCAAAGCGCACAAAAAACACACACAACAACACAACACAACACAACAAAACACAACACAAAAAAGCCGCAGGCCTTAAAAACATGCCAAAAATAATATTCAATGAGAGCGCAACCACAAAACTTCAGCCAAAAAAAATAAAAAAATACCAAAACTCAAGTATAACAAATAACAATTACGAGTATCTTCGCAATGGCCAGCCCCAAGACATAGTCTCAAGTCTGTACTACAAGTAATGAGTGTGTGAGGATGTTGTTTGTTTCATATGCCCACCTTTGGACCCCATATACATACATATATAACTTGGCCCCTGGGTCTTGAACTTGTTTGCCGTCCAGCGTGCAGCGAACATCGTAAAGTTCTTGGCATACAAAGAAATTGCCAAAATGAAAACCCAAAGGCAGCAGTCAAAAAGCATCGCTAACTTTTTACTTTGATATGACGAAGTGCCAGCTACACTAAAGAGAAGAAAAAAACTCTTCTCTACATTACATCATTCTTCTGAATGTTTAAAGAAATCGGGAGACTATCTTTAAGCATTGCAGAAAACTGTTATTAACTTCTGTATTCATAGGAATTGCAAGGATTGTTTATGCTCTCACTCTCCTGCGCTCACCATTTCATCTTATATTTACAATTCTCTTTTGTATCACATACGTAAACGTTTTACTGGCATGGCTCACACGCATCTATACGAAACACGTGAATGTAAGCTCTCACTGTACTTCAGTACTGCAATTGATGCCCGGTAGAGCATTTAATTACACAATTCTTCATTGTTCCACATTCGTAAACGTTTTACTGGCATGATTCAGACACTCAAATACATAATACGAGAATGTCTGCTCTCACTCTTACCTTGCGCTTACCAGTTCATCTACAATTCTTACATTTCTCTTTGGTGTGCCATTCGTAAACGTTTTACAGTCAGCGCTGGCTTGTTTCAATATCCCAGCTTGGAATTATATGAACATATTGAACAACGATTCGAAAACTAAGCTTTAATGCAAAGTCTTGTCATGGTAATCACCGCAAACGTTGTAACAAAGCTGTTGAGCCCGCCGCAAGGGTAAACACCAGAAGATAAATATATATTTGTTTACCTTGGCCACGCAATTTATCTGCGTCTCCGTCTGCGTCTGAGTCTGTGGTCTTCGCGGTCTGCACTCGGCCATTATCTTGAGGTTTATTTTTGCCCTGCTGAGAGCGGCTTTCCATTGTTTACCAACGGTGCCAGACACTTATAGGCCCGGCAAAACAACTTCAGGAATTTGCTACACTTCTTTTTTTTCTGTCTTTTTTGGCTCTCTCTTGATCGTATTATTTGTGTTTTGTTCAACGCCCACTCTAACTGAACCACTTTTAGCCGGTTCGCCGCGGTTCTTTGGGTCTAGTCATCAATTTCAGACTGCAGACATGTCATGCGGTCGTGACAAATTATTTCCTATCGATATTCATCATTATTCTAACATTTACTTACTTTGTTCTCATCTGGCATGTGCGATGTACATATAAGTATCTTTGTTGTCTCAAGTGTATGTTGTTCGATTTGTTACTCTTTTAAGATATTTGTAGCCATTTTTTAAAGTTTGTATATCATTTGTAAGTGCGGAAACTGTACAGCAACTGATTAAACTAACCTGTTAATAATCAATTATGGCATATTTTACACTTGTTAATGTATTTTTATTCTCTTTGCAGGTATGTTACATTTGTAAATCTATTTTTATTGGGGTCATACAATTATGAGACGTGTTTCTGGTGAGTTTATGTAAAAGTATTAATATTTAATCATTTCTGCAACATCCTACGAAACTATCAGAACAGAAGCATAGCCATACTCTCTGATAGCCAAGCAGCAATTAGCGCTTTAAGCAGCCCAATAATCTCATCGAAGTTGGTTCGAGAAGGAAAAATAGGCTTGCCCTCAGATGGATCCCAGGGCACAAAGATATACCCGGGAACGAAGCAGCTGATGAACTGGCAAAGTTAGGAGCAGGAAAACCTCTGGTAGGCCCAGAACCGTTTTGTGGCATAGGAAGACACACAATAAGAGAACATCTTAGGATAGAAGAGGACAACAGAAGGCAGTCAAGCTGGAGAAATACACCAGGTCTAAGACAGGCCAAGTCACTCTTAGGAAACTATGATCTAAAAAGATTCAAGCAACTAATACCATTGGGGAAGAATTCACTTAGAATAGTCACCGGCCTTCTAACAGGGCACTGTAGAGTGAGAAACCACCTAAGCAAGCTAAGAATTGTAAGAAGCGGGACATGCAGATTCTGTGAAATGGAGGCTGAAACCTCATCACACATACTAACAGACTGCACTGCCCTTGCCAGAAGAAGAAACAGGCACCTGGTTGGGTTTTTCCTTCAGACAAACGATATAGGTACTCTAGATCCGACCAAGATCCTTGTATTCATGCAGGAAATAGGGTTGATGAGTGAGCTTTAGGCTTAGAAGGGGGCACAATAGATCTCATATGTCGCAGTGCAACGCCACCCCATCACTAATAATAATGCATTTCTGGGGTTTGGTTCAGGATTTGAAACAATCTACCTCCGCTGTGTTTGGAATTGTCTGTAATTTCGTCAAATCGGAAATAATTTACATTCGTAATGTCTTTTTGTTCATGATTTGTGCTCTAAATTGACTTGGCATTTAAATATTCTTAATATTAGAAAATACATTTTTTTATGAAAATAGACAAGGGTCCCCCCTTACACATTTCAAAAAAAAAAAAATTAAAAACTTAAAAATTACAATCTACAAAAATTTCCCCTTTATCTATTATGGCACCCCAATTTTGCCATAGTTTTTTAAAGTGTATGCTAAAATGCATTAGGATTTTAGTTGCTTAAAAAAAAAGATTGTTGATTTAAATTTAAATTCAATTTCAAAATGTATGTCCTTCACAGTCTGCTGACTTTTAAACTAAACCCATTTGCAACACCATAATAAAAATGTCTTTAAATATATTTACTGAAATGAAGAAATCTAAAAACGTTTACAAGATTTCAATCAAATGCAAAGTAGACCATAAAATTGCAAGACTTTTGCATTTTGGAGTTTGAAATTAGTTGCTTGGTCAGTTGGCATTTGAAAATGTCAAATTTGTGTGGCAAAGATTTGAAAATGAAATGTGGTTTTTTTAATTTGGTTTTCTCGCGTCAGACCCGAAACTCTATAATCATCAAGTGGTGGGCATCAATCAAAGTCAACGCTGAGATTTCACATGAGACGAGCTTGTAAATCAACTTTTTATATATTTTAAAATGCTGGCACGAGTGTGTGGTTATTATTTGTATAATTAAGAGTTACAACTTATGGATGGGCAGCCACTCATAATGATGAGGGAAACACACCCAGTTTCCAGTTTCAGTTCATGAACTGTAATAACGATAAGTCTTGTAACTAGGAAGAACTATGAGAGGCAGGCAGCTAACTGCCAATTGCAGAAATCGATGTGATTACATTAGCATTAAGCGGAAGAATAACACAATAAATGTGAGTGGAGACAACAGCGTGAACGGTGAAAAGAGCAAGAAAAACAATAAAAGCTGACTACGACGCCACAATGTCTGCCTCGACCGGCATACGCTGGGGAATTGTTAATTTTCCACACCACACCACTTTTACAGATACAAAGATACACAGATACATTATTTAGCATTGCAATGCGCGGCAAATTACATTTAAATGGCTGCCACTTAAACTGCCAATAACTGAGTCAACTCTGAGTAACTATAGCTGGAATACAACCCGATGGGCCCAGAGAGGAGGGTATCAGTTTTCACTAACAAGTGACACGTGCGCTCATTTGTGACTTACGGCAAAGCAATTTTATTGTAATGCATTTTTTATATACTATATTCCCATGACAATGGCTTCAGGGCAATGCCGGTGAATGTTGGCTGGCTTAGAAATTTAATGGGCCCCCATTTATAATGCATTACATTGAGGGGGGAGAATCAATATGTGTGCGTCATATGTTTTTGCCACAAACACACAATGATCTCATACATGATCGTCGTGAATGGGCCACACACGAAAAGCTCTCTCACGCTCTTACTCTCTGCTGAGCGCATTTCATTGCAATTCTGCTTTGTCTAGCGCATTCGTAAACGTTTGCCTATAAAATTGATGTAGTATTCAACTTATTAATGAGATTCCTTTACGGATTTTAAATACTCTGTTACTTTTTGAACTTACCTCACAATTGACGGTTTTGTGAAACGCGTGTGTGTGGGCGTGTCCGGTTTCACTTTTATGAGGCATCTGTAGCTCGTGAATCCCCATGCCAATTGCTTTTATTAATTGCTCAAATTTCTATTGCTATTCATATATATATTTTGTTAAAAAAAAGTATTACATAATGCTTACAAGCGTTTAAAATGAATTTCAAGACAGCACCATTTAAAGAAGATTGCATATTTGTATTATTTTGTAACTTTGTACCCGTAGTTTGCATTTAACAAATACAGTTTTTATGTCAGCTTCAAAATAATCACCATTTAATTGTTGTTTAAATGTCACAGTTACACCATTCTACTATAGTTTCTATAAATGCAAAGTAAATGTTATTCAATCGTGCATAAGAATTGAATAACTAACCAATAATGACTAATAACCCGAAGCTATAGCTGAATCTTTGATAGAAAATATCAGTTGATAGAAAAAACAAAGGAAAAAGTGAGAGCTGAACTTTAGAAAAGCGTTAAAAATATTAAATGATAATATATCTATAAAGTATATAAAGTATCTAAACCAGAAATGAACACTTACAAAGTATCGGAAACTAAAACTGAAAGAAAGTAAAAACTCTATATATCGAACCTATAAATTAACCTTTACAATAAAATATTGAAAACTTAACCTTTAAAGGAATAAAGGAAGGAATATTGAAAACTTAACCTTTAAATAAATAAAGGAAAGAATATAAATGTAAGGTTGAATATAGATTAACCAATACTTTATTGTGTTTATATGTAATGAACTATGTGCTAAATACAGCGTATAATGATAATTTTAGTCAGTTTGATTATCCGAACAACAAATGCTTCTTCGGACGTTTCGGCTTGACGACGAATTTACTTTCGGCTTACGACTGATGACGATCTCCGATTATTACGAACGAACTGATTGTCAGCAACTACTTCTGATAACGATCCACTCCGACTGCTTTTCTAACTGCTCATATCGATACTTCTGCTGATATCGACTTCCACCACCGAACTGATATTCGATAACGTCGCCCTATCTCATACACCCGTTTACATAAATACATAGACTAAGCTTACAGATAACTGAAGAATTTATACCGAAAGCTGTATCATTCGGAGAAAATATGGATAGAAACATAATAGCTTCAGCTATAGCTAAATCGATAAAATAGACTATCGAATGAAACTAAAACTGAATCTTTAAAAAAAAATAAGTCAATATATCGAATCCATGAAAAGTCTCTGGGAAAGAAGTTGAAGAACTGTTTGAGGTTCAAATAGAAATATCGAGAAAAATAATATATATCTATCACTGCATCCATACGGTCCTGTTAAATTAACATTAACATAACATGTTCGATAACATTTACATAAAAGACTACGATTGTTGCGATATCGATAAGTACAGAGAGAGAGAGAGAGGCACAGTCGGTTTTTGTAGGCGCAGCGTAAAGTTGAATTTCTTTGAGTGGTTATATTAAAGCTCCTTAAATATTAAGGCACCTCTAGGAAAATATAAAATGTACACCTGAAGTACAATATATTTTTAGCTGAAAAGCAAAACCTTTGCTTGTGAATGTGACAGCTCAAAGGAAATAATGTCGGCAACTTCTAACGCTTTCCCACGTATTGCCACAATTACCGTGAAAACGGAGGCGGCTAATAAACCCTTTGATAAAACAGCTGAATATAAATTCAACTTTCGCTGCAATGTCAAGCGAGATTGTTGGCCAGCGCTTTTGTTGACCCTTTGTTAGCTGGAAAGCCAACAATTAATTACTTTTTACAGTCAGCCACGTGGCCAATGTTTACACACAGTTAAACGCAGGCACACACCCGCACACACACTCGCACACCCATCTAAATTCACAATTTTTCGACATTTTCGCTGCGTTTATTTGGCCAAGCTAATGAGCTGGCGGCGTATATTGGCCACCCGGCTAACCAACCCCCACACCCACACCCAACCCAAAAGCCACAAGGGTGTGCCAAATCGAATGGTGGGGGGAGAACTGGGGAATTGGCAGTAAAAATAAACCAAAGCTGTTGGCACATGGCGCGCTTCATTAGTTGCTGCCACAAACATTAACAACAAGCGCAAACCAAAGCCAGCTGAGGAAGAGGCAGCCAACAGTACAGCAAGTCCAACATTTCTAGAGCGCTTAAGTTCATTACGGTTTCTGGTTTCACTTGTTTTTGTTACGTTTGTTTTGACCCGGCCTAAAGCCAGCCCAGCCGAGACCTGGCTAATATGTAAAACGCTGGCAGACTGCTTGGCGACATGGCTAATACTGCAGAAAAGTGTACAACATTTTCTTGGTTTTTTCTAATACTGCAGAAAAGTGTACAACATTTTCTTGTTGGTTTTTCTTTTGCATTTTGCATAATTCTTATGAAACGCAGCGCGCTGTCTGCGGAGTGGAGTGGTGAAAGGGGCTAGGGACAGCAAAGATATGCAATTCATGCTTGTGAAATATCAAAAAAGTATAGGAAAATAACAAAATTCAGCGTAATTTATATCAATTATTGCGCAAAATGCAATGAAAACAAGCAAGAAGAGCTGAATTAGCGAGCGCCGAAGACTGAATACCCTGCAAAATGAACATTACTTTTAGTACTGCAACAGAATATAGAAGACATAAATGATATATAATAGAAAATAGTCGGATCCTTCATATTAGTCCTAGAAGGACATGTGATGTATCATATTAAAGGTATTGCATCATAGATCATTAATATGTTTACATATTTGTAAGCTTCACAACAGATATTTTATTATAAATAATTGAAAATAGAGTTATTTTATGATATATTTTTTTTATTAGAAAAATCGAAAATAAAAGTTTATCCTGTTTCAAGGAAAAATAGTATTTCTATTTTATTATAAACATATTGAAAATATTAGTTTACTTTTCTTTATTATAAAAATCGAAAATAAGTCTCCTGTTTCCAGGATACCCCATACAAAAATAGTATTTCTATTATTTTCCCATGTCTCTAGGTATTTTATTTTTGGTTTGATTTTTTTAAACTCATAAGTTTTATTTGGGATCCCTGATATAATGTCCTTGCAGTAAACCTATCTGACTGATGCCAATAACTAAACTTTCTAGAACACAAAGAAGTACCAAGTTTCAGAAAGTAGTTTACAAAAGAAAGCAAGTAGAATGAGGATAGGATATATTGACTTTATAGGGTCGTAAATTACTTCTTCACATTTCGTAGTATTATATTATTTCTGAGTATTACTCATCTTATTTTGTGTATACAGAAACACCTTGTTTAGCAGCTTCTATACTTGGATATTTATTCTATTAAAAATCCCCTGCATTCATTGATTTTTACCTTATAACTAGCTCTATAAATAAACCAAACCCGCATGCAAAGTTTCTAAACTTCAATAAAAGTTTGTCTAATTTACTTATCAGACTTCCAAGTTAGCAAGACGAGCGTGTTGACTTAGTCAACATACCCCAGTAAGTTGCACCATTTGGAGGGAAAAGTTTTTACCGCCCATTTTGGCATAATTACATAGACGTTGAGCTGAGTTTTCCCGCAAATGCAACTGCAACAACAAATGAATTGCCTGCTTTGGGGCAGGCAAACTTCAAAGCGCTTAACGCAACCGCAAAACACTAAAAAAAGAAGAAAAAAAGCAAAAATTATTAGTTGTAATTTGATTTGATGGGCTTTCTTTCCACAGCCGCAGTTTCATTTTATTATGTGCGAATTTATAAGCGATTTCATTCACAGAGGCCGCCGGGTGTGGCTCAACAGAAATAAGTAATAAAACAACCATTCCAATTCAAACAAAGTATCAGGCAGCGGCAACAACAACAGTTTGCGAAACGTGCCGCATGTGGCATGCCGAGCATTTTGCTACGATTTTTCATCCGCACTATGAAATTGTAGGGTGCCTTGACTTTTCTATCAAATCTGTTAGGTAGCCAAGTCTACTAAGATTTGATGTACAAGGTTACATCTCTTAAATTTGGAATAAAAATATTTATAAATTGTTTTGTATAGTTTAGGGTGAAAAGTTTTGGGAGCTCTACGGAATTTTGGTATGCTTTTGTAATAAGCAGCAAAGTGGGATAACAATTTATTCATTCCCGAACTGTAGAATAAAAAAATAAAATATGTTGTGTAGTTTTAAATATTTTCCCAAAATTAAGAGGTAAATCTTTACAATATTTAAGTTACAGTTCTGAATTTTGTAATACAAATCTAATAAATAATTTTTGTATACTTCTCAGTTGATAGATAAAAGTTATAATGTACCATTTCTGATTAGTCCACAATTTCAATTGCAATATTTAAGGTACAGTGCGGTAATTTGGAATGCAGAAGTTGGAATTGAAATCAGTTTTCTTCGTTTTAGTATTCAATATTGTACTTAGGACCATTCTTCAACATTCTGCATTCTGTGGAAATGTAGAACGGCAATCCACATCATTGTGGTCCAAACTAGAACTATCATTCGTTTCCGGGAATTCAGTATGGTAATTTCCAGTTCAATTGAGATGAGGATGAGGTCTTCTCGGTCACTCGAGCTGCTGGAACTGCAGCCTTCGATGGTCGAAATTTGCGCATATTTGGCATCTTTGTGGCTGGAATTGGTGGCAAGCGGAATCTGTCTGGGAGAAATAGAGTTATATATATCGATGGAAGCGTGTCTGCTGATATGCCAATATGCCTGGGAACGATGTTCTTTTAAGTTCATCTTTGGGTCTCCCTTAAAGGTGAGCTAGTTGTGATGTGGCGCCTTCTTCTTGTTCTTACGATCCTTCGCCATTATCAATCCATGAAGTAGTTAACTTTAATTTATAGTCATTAAAGAAGACTTGTAAACTTGCGTTAGACTGAATTTATATGATTTGTTAAAATAATTTTTATAAATTTGAATACTTATATTTATAAAAATGTTAATAACATTTGCAATATTCAAATTGCAGCTCTGAAATTTAGGATGTATGCGAAAGGTTCAATTTGCATGCTAGCGAATCATATAATAACCGCTAAATATAGGAGATATATAGGAAAATGTGATTTAAACAAATTTAATATATGCCCCCAAAAGTATGCAAAGATTCTTGAAATGTAATATTTGACTTTATACAAATAAGTTCGGGTATATTTCAAGTCGAATTTGTGATTGTATCAGTTGGTTTTGTTATGACTGCTCGTTTGGATTCTGTTTTTTGGGGGGAACTGGAGCAACGAACTGCAGTTAGTGTAGTCCCCCCAGCTCCCCTTTCTGCGGCTTGTGCACACGGATTTGCATTGGGAGACTACTAGGCGTATGTGTGCTCGAGTTGTTATTGTTCGACCGGAACTGTGAGTTCATAGTGCCCATTACGACAAATGGAAATAAAAAGACGGCCAGCACGAAAAATGTAAACATTCAAAAATGTGAAAGCAACAACAATGCCTGGGCTCTCTCTGGCTGTATCGGGTCCTGCTAACCTATAAAAAACCGGAGGTGATTGCACTGCTAACAGCAGGATTCTACCTCCAGCCCCTCCTCCCCGCCTTCACCTCAAGTCAACCCATTACCTACAATTGCCCAGACACGCGAGGTTTTCTCAAATGTTGTGCGACTTTTGACTGCGGATTGTAGAAATGTAAAATTTCCAGGAAAGCTTGATGTTGTTGCTGTTGCGTGTCAACAAAACTGAATTAATATTATATGCATTTTGAGTTTTGTGCAATGGGGTTTTTTCCCCCCTCTATTGAATTAACCTAGTTTCAGTGACCCCAAGTACGAAGCGAAACAATAACAAAAGAAGCTGCAAGTGTACACAACAAATTTGTTGTGTTTACTCAACTTAGTCAGCGCTCAGACAACATTTAATCATTCGTTGTGTACACAAAAAACTCTGCATAATATTTGTCCAGTTATGGACAGCACAATGTTGGATAGCTGAATAGAGCTGAAAGAAAGAATATTAAAATTATGAAATCTATTGAGATAATCTCGATATAAGGTAGATTTCGTCTTGCAATGAATATGATTTAAAATTTATTAAAATCAATTAAATTCAAATTTATTCTAGAAGCTTTGCCTTCTTTAGTTTGTGCTTTTACACATACGAAGCGCACAGACGCACACAGAAAAGCATGAGCTTTGTGCTTTTATAGACACTGCTGTTAAGTAAGGCTTCAAGCTTGCAAAAGCTCACTAATACAAGTGCACTTAAGAGTATGAAGCTCACTAATACAAGTGCACTTAAGAGTGTGACAGAGTAAACTGCTTGGTATTCGAAACTCGAATGTCTTGAAAGTGTTCAAGAATCTTTAAGATATTCATCATTGAAGCACATCGCCAAAGCTTTTCTGCTGTCCCCTGCTGTTGCATATATGCAAATAAATGTCAATGACACCTGAGAGAAAAACAATACAAAAACAACAACAGAATGCATAGGGAAAACTCCTGCTGTGTGCCCCTCCCCAAAAAGATAAACATTTTGCGTTGGTATATTGATAAATTAATGAATTTGCTTGATTTACAACCATAATGGAAACCACAATAAAACTCAGTCAAATTAATTTTTGTTTGATTGGACGTGTTTAATTAATTTGTTGACTGTTTTATTTTTATTTTTTTCTTTTGTAAACTCTTTTTGGCATGTGTTAATTTAAATAACTCGTTTTTGCTGTTCATTTTTTTGTGGTTTTACATCATTTATTTCAATTTCGTTTATCTTTGTCATTGACACGAAACGAGCCTCGACCGACCCAGGGGCAAAAATTCCAACTACATGCGACGAGTATCTTTAATAATTTTGTCAAAACTTTCACTTTCGTCAGCTGCTGAAAACTGAAGTGCGAGTAATTACGCCTTGTTCATGTTGTTTGACAATTTTAAACGGCGCGCCCCAAAAAATGTATAAATAAATTTGAGTTTTACTGAATTCAAATTTGATCAATTATACACCTTTATAATATCCTCACTAATTTCTCACGAAATGTGTAACGCATTGAAAGAGGCGTTTTCTTCCACATAAAGTGTATTATATATTCTTCAACAACAACTTAACACTTTGAACTTTTAATAATCAGTTATGTTCTGCTAAAATTTGTTTGAAATCGAATCAATATATCACATAGCTGCCTATGAAACAATCTGTCGAGTTTTTATATGAAAGAACTTTCCTGCAATGGTACTTACTTTTCATAAGCTTGCGGAGTGTAATATAGTTTTGTCGTGACTTTTGTAATGCATTAAAGAAGACGTCTTCAATCCTACAAAGATTTCATATTCTTCATTGGAATCAATAGGCCAGTCGATATATCTATATATACAATATTATATATAAACTAATATTTATTTTTTATGCTGCGTGTTATTTAAAACACTTTCATAAATATCTCGGGTTAAAGAGCAGATAAACGCAGGGATCTTACTAGTGTTTTAAAAACAGAATTAGGCAAGCTTAGCTAAATTCCAATAACCTTCCTGCAGGCGTCCTACCAAAAATCCAATTATCCGAAGGATGATCTATTTTTATACAAGCTTGTCTCTCAATCTTATAGCTATCTTGATGAATCTTGGCAATTTTGTAGCAAACCGTAGAACATATATTGAAATCAGCTGGATCAGACCAGTATAACCCCTATACGTTATAGCTGCCATAAGAACGTTTTCGTCAGTAGTATAGTTGATCGAATATACCCCTTCTTTCTTGTCTCTCTATATGCTCAGCTCAGATGTCTTTACCCTCGCAAACGTGCCTATACAAAAACACAAATTTCCACGCCTTTGAGCATTTCCCCCAACATCTTTCTAAACAAATATTATAGGCAGACTTATACTTTAGCGTGGGTGTTGCGTTTTTCTTGTTTTTCCCAAAACATTTTCAAAGTGTTTGTTTGCAGATTTATGAAAATTGAAAGAAGCATTTATTATAATTCTTGGAAATATATATTTCATAGAAAAATTTACAGTACATTGTAGTAGACAGCCTACTTTTATGTATTAGACGTATTGCGTTGAGTATATTTTAGGTATTGCCCTAGACGGTTGTTGTTTTGTTGTCGACATGTGAAAAGATAGTTATGCTTATCAAATGTACAGATAATAATGTTTTAGATAAGGCTAACTATGAGTACTTACCATTTATGGTGCCACATATGCTGTTTTGCAACGCTTTATAGATTGGGCAACCAAGAGTCTGGTAAATGTACCTTTATTTTTTCGGTGAAAATTAGACTTTGATCTTTGTTCCACCTAACCTTTATATAGGTCCATAACTTTATCAAAACTGAATTGATTTATATGGGGAATTTGGTAATTCTGATTAATTTAATGTAGTCAAAATACAAAATATTTCAAGTGTTTTTTACATTTATACTTTAAGACTTCCTATAAATTTTCCGATGAAAATAATGTATTGAAAATAGGAAATATAAAAATGAAATTTTGAATAGTGTTGTGATCAAATTTGGAGAAATTTTTAACTGCCAATTGAGCCTTGAATTACTACACTCCACCAAGCTTTCCCTTGCCCACAATTTGGTCAAAACTGAACTTTTATCCATGAGGAATATCCTTCTGGTTGCAGTGGTAAATCTGTATTGATTTCGGTTCTAAATTTCCCTAAATTCCCTGCCTGGGATGAATGAATGAATCAAAATGTAGTATGAGGAATATCTTTCTGCTTGCAGCTTTTCCTGTGGATTGATTTGGGTTCTAAATTTCGTTCACTTCTTATTTGAAATTCCCTTCCTGGGATGAAAATTTCAAAATGTAGTATGGGGAATATCTTTCTGCTTGTAGCTTTTCCTGTGGATTGATTTCGGTTCCAAATTGCGTTCACTTCGTATTTGAAATTCCCTTCCTAGGATGAAAATGCAAAATCTAGCGCAATATTGTTACCTTCCACATCCACTCAGTGCTTCTTCAACCATTTGAGTAGGGTTTTCCCACTGCCATAAATATTGTACTCCATATAACAAAATGAATCCCTCGTCATAAAGCAGCTCTCACCTGTTGCTGGTTTATGCAAATTGTTAAATGACCCCCTCAATAAAGGTAGATTTCACGTGTGTGTATATAAAACGAGTTTTGTCAATATTATTATTTTTTTTATATTTTTATTTTTATTCGCACATGCGAAAAATAAAACTTAAATTAATTAGGAAATACATAGTTGTATGTATGTATATATGGTAGGTACAAATGTTTACATAATTAAAATTTAAATCACATTTCAATTTTTGTGTGTGTGTGTCAACAAACTTACAAATCTAAAACAAAATGAATCAAATATATATATATTTATGGTATATTTTTGTCTTTAGGTTGTTAAATTCAAAGCACATTTTGAATAGGAATATATCAAAGTTAGCAACAAACAAAACGGGCACACTGCCAAAAGTGTTGAAATATGCTTCTTCTTCTTCTTTTGGCGAGTGTGCCTGTTTTTTTTTTTGTCTCTTTCGCCCGCTCTCTACATTTTGTTGCTGTTTCTATAGGACGGTCATGGCGATGAACATGAGCATGACGAGTATGAGCCCAGGGCCAATGAACATCAGGCAGGCCACCTCAAACATTTTGCAGCGCTCGTTGTTGTTGTTGTTGTTGATGTAGATCTCAGGTGGTTGACTGTGGGACAACTGTTGCTGTCGTCAAAGGTTGTTGTTTTTTGTTGTTGTTGTTGTTTGTTTGTTTATTGTCTTGCACTTTGTCACACAGTTTTCACGCTCTTTACACGGCTTTTGCCTTTTTGCGCACTCAGTTTCAGTTTCTGTTTATGGTTTTTTTTTTTCACAACAATTGCGTTTATTTCTTCTTGTTGGCGTTGTTTGGTCTGTGTGCTGCCATAACCTAACAAAAAACACAAAACACAACGTACGACGTACGACGTTCACTGTCACACTGAGCAGCTCTACCCTGTTGAGCGTCTGCTGCTTCACTGCTTTAGCTGTTGCGCTGTTGCTTTGCTTTGCTCTGCCGCGACGCGTCGCCGGTTTGTTTGCCTTGTTATGGGCCTTTGTTTTTGTAACCGTCAATCAGCCAGCCTCTCTGACGTGCGCTCTCTCTCTTTCTCTCTCTCACCTTACGTAAGGTACGCTCTCGAGCGCTTCGATCATTGTGTATGCGGCAGCTCTCGCTCGCTTGCTCTCTGTACTAGCAATAACTTTGCCTACCTTTGCCGTGCCTTTTGCTTTGTTCAGCCAGAGGGGAGGGGTCGGTGGCGGTTGGGGGGTTGGGCTATATTCTCATTATTACATTGACCTCCGCACAAAAGTAACTCTCGCTCTTTGTTGCATTCTGTCTTAGTTTGCACTTTTGAGTGTTATCATTTTAGGTTTGTGGTCTTATCAAGCTGCAAGCGCAGCTGTCGCTTATCAGTGACTGCTTGTTCAGGTGAGCTTTGTGCACTTTAAAAGCTCTGTTGCAAGCTGATTACCGGGAGAGTCACTCAAATGTGTAACTCTCCTAACAATCGATATCGATAGTTTTTATTGAAACCACTATTAATCGTTTTCCTATTTATATCAATGATACTATCGAAAACTTCTAAACAATCGATATCGATAGTTTTTATAAAAACTGCTATTAATCATTTTCCCATTTATATCGATACTATCAAAAACTTCTAAACAATCGATATCGATAGTTTTTATAAAAACTACTATTAATCATTTTCCCATTTATATCGATGATACTATCGATGGTTTCTTTCTTAGGAGACTATCATATAATCTCGATAGTTTTCGTTTTTAAATTACTTCTACCTCCACAAAAAAGGTCAAGGGGTTTCCTTTAAAGATGATTACTATGGCCAAAAAAGTACATTATTTTGTTTTCTTTTAAGAATCGTTTATGTTTTTATTAGAAAATTTAAAACATGTTTTTATTAGAACATATATATCTTTAAAACATGTTTTTATTAGAACATGTTTTAAAGATATATATCAGGAACCATAGTTCCTTGTAACTAGGACTATCGATATTATAAATATCTTATGTTTTATCGATGGTTTCTTTATTGAGAGATTCTCAATCAATGTCAAATGACTCTTCTTTCTGAAATTATTTAGACTATCGAAGGTCTTACACCTCTTATACCTATTACACCTTTCGATGCCATCGAAACTACCAAAAAATGACAGTACCGCTTGTTTTTCAACTCAATAATAAAACTTTGTGTGCTTACCTTGAAAACTGCATATACTTAATATATATACATATTCTCTAGACTCAAAGATTTCAGTATAATGATCATTTCAAAGCATTCAGCAGTCATTCTAAAACAGGTTTTTAAATACATATTCTAAGTGCTTCAATGTCTAGGTACCTCTCAGTAGTTACAACAATGAGCCCTCCATAATTCACTTGATGATGACTAAGTGAACCGAAAGTAGACCAATCAAAATATCTAATCTTCTATACAAAATTTTCCGCTGAATATCGTGCCTAACTTCTCTTGCGACCTTTTATAGAACTGGTCGAAACGAAGTGCACCCAATGCCATATGGAAAATTACAGACAACCAGTTTTTTTTTGTTTGTTTGTTGTTAAGTTTTATTTTTGTTTGTGTTTCCATAAGTAGTTTTCAATATGCGCCCATTAACAAAATCGAAAATCGAAAAGCTGTCGACTCATAATCTTATCAGAGCTCTTTACCTACATACAGCCGTACCTGAGCTTCTTATTTGTTGTCCAATCAGCTTTGATTGAACTACTTGAAATTGGTTAATTGTGCTAAAAATATAAATGAGCCACAAAATAATAATCATAATAATAATCAGATATCAACCCAATATTATAGCAATATCGGACTCAAGGGGGTTTATTTAAACTTACAGACACATGCAACAATTATAAGTTGATAGTATTAATTAAAGTTAGATTTTAAGCACTTGAGTAGCACTTTTAATTATATATTATAATATTGGTGTATTTTCTTTTCGTTGCAGGTATGTTGTGAATCATTCACCAGACATGTTGTCACCAGCTATATAAATAAGTATCTAATTTTAGAGTAAGTACTAAGAACTTTAGTTTTTAATGGGAGTTCTTAAAGGCATACGAATGAAAAGTCTTTATCTTAGTGTAACCAATTTCCGCACCATGTGCTAATAGTGTACTCAGGAAATGATTTTCAAATGGAAACTATAACCTCCTTCTAGGGTCTAGTATAAGGAAGTACTTAACAATTTGTGAGGAATACAAACTGGCTTAGATCTCCCTACTCCCTGAACTCCCTGAACTATAACCTCCTTCTAGGGTCTAGTATAAGGAAGTTCTTAACAATTTGTGAGGAATACAAACTGGCTTAGATCTCCCTACTCCCTGAACTCCCTGAACTATATAAAACCTCCTCTAGTATAAGGAAGTCTTATTGTAGGAAGATAACGGCTAAGTTACTTAACAATTTGTGAGGAATACAAACTGGCTTAGATCTCCCTACTTTCTGATAACAGTTTTTACTGAGCCTTAGGTGACTAGTAGAACTCAAAATATCGATACAAGCAGTATCGATATCTATCCAGATAATGTAGCTTTATAAATTTACTCTAATGGCAGTATATTACGTATTTAGTTCAAGTACAGCATCAGATTCGTACAAATGGTAACATAGTTTTGCAAGTTGATACAATATTTAATCATCCTTTTTCATCTTTTTGCAATTAGTGATGAGTTTATATAGCTCATCACCATATCTTCAAATATCGTTCCTCAAAATATATCGAGAGTTACCAAACATTACAATATCGATAACATAGTTCATTTCAACAGTGTTGCAATTTTATAGCTTGCGACCCTATTTTAAAATATTGTTTCTCGAAAAGTACGGAGACTTGGCAAATTAGTAAAATATCGATAACATCGATAATTACAGCGTTACCTTTGCAGCTCTTGTGCTTTCAGAGAGTTGCTTTCACTAGCGAACAAAAGTAAGCTGCATTCTAATTTATCCCACACTTAGTAGATACTAAGTATAATCAACATCTTCGTAGGTACTACAGTCGGGGGAGGAGCAGCCCAAGTTTTTATTCAATTGAGTAACTGTGCAACTTTCTAAGCAGTTCATTGTTTATATTCTGCGCTCTGCTCCGCCTTATGTAGGTCATGCTCCAGTTGTGATAACAGAGAGGAAAGAAACGAAGACCACATGCAATTAGCATGCATACATACATATGTACAAACATGTATTATGTATGTATGTAGTTCGACTCAAGAAGCAGTTGAGGAGGCGAAAGAAGCAGTGGAAGAAGTGCAGACAAGTAGTCCTTAGCACGTCCTCTTTAGCGTTGATTCTTGCTAAACGTAATTGATTCGGCAATTACTTTTATTTAATTTTAGTAGCAGTATATCCTTGCCGAGTGGTTTTGATGAAATATTCAAGTTATTGCTGCGCTCGCTGTTTTTTGTGGTCAGGTCCTTGCACAAGGACCTTAAAATTGTGCGCTTCGTTGATTATTTATAAATTGGCGTAATTAGTTAGACAGTCAACGACAACGATGACCCAAGTGAAATTAGGACAGCAACAAAGCGACCAGAGAGAGCGAGAGAGACGGGCATAAGTGTACGTGAGAGAGCATCGCAGTTTGTGCAGCGTTCATTTCTGCAAGGCAACAGCAGCCAGCCGCTCTCTCGCTCTCTCTGTCTCTCTATCTTCATTCATTGTTGTGACTGCTGCTGCTGCTGTCCGCTGCTTCTGCTGTTGCGGGGTGACCCTCGCTCCCAACAGTGACCCAGGCATGTTTGCTAGCATTTTGTTTGTATTTGTATTTATGCTTAGTGAATGCGCAGGCGCCTTACAGAGCGTAGCAGGTGTTTTTTTTTTTGTAATACATATTAATGCATAAGCCTGCTAATGTCTTGCTGTCTCTCTTTCTCTCTCATGCACAGTGTATATTTATGTATGTATACGCTAGAGAGAGCGCAGCTAATTAGATATAGGGGGCGGGGAAGCGCAGGCTGCTGCTTGGAAACGAACAACGCCGTTATTTTCAGCCAGCCACCCACACACACACATACACGTACTCGCTACTTATTGCCTGGGCTGCTTTTTAGCTTAATCAATGCGCGCCCACTTAAACCAAATTGCAACATAAACTTTTTCGCGCGCGCTCTCTCTCTCACTCACTTCGGAAATGGAGCGCGCGCGCTCTCTCACGTGTCACAGAAATGAACTTGCAGCCGCGCTGCGCTCTCACAGCGAGAGAGCATGAGTGTGGGAGCGCGAGTGTTTTGCGCTCATCTGCATGGGCGATGAACGGCGCCAATCCGTAAAAAAAGCTACCCTCAGAGTGCTGCGAGGCTGTCAATCTACACTTTGGCTTCTTTCTAACCAACCAACAACCAACAAACAACACACAAACACACACGCAGAGCGCGTTGCATTTAAATAACAAATAAAAAAAAAAAAGAAAGATAAATAATATATAATAAATTATATATATTTGAAATTTTTACTATAAATAGTATTATATATAAAACTAAAGCAAAAGTTGCTTTATAATTCGCCAAAAGTAATCAACGCAAAAGTCTTATCGCGCCTCTTCTGCTGCAGAGTGTTTTGTGGCAAATGCGGAAGTTGTCGTCGCTGCCGTCGTCAGTCTTCGTCGGACATCGCATCGCAAGTGTGCAACGTAAATTGATGAAATCAAATATCATCAAAAAAGTGCTAAAAGAAAAGCTCAACAAATTTTAAGGGCTGCCCCTCAACAAATTATTGTAATTTGTGTGTTACATAAAAATAAGCATAAGTATATATACATACATAAATATATACATAAATATATACATATATTTTGTTTATAACCAAAAATTCATTAGTGAACGCCTCGGCCAGCCCTAAAACTCGACCAGGCAACGTTTACCCTCTCACGCTCTTCAGTCAGTGTATTAGTGTGTGTGTTCATTTGTGTTGGTGTAATTAAACGTGCGTGCCAGCAAGTAAGGCTCTCCCACACACACACACACACACATAGCGACCCACACACCCCCCGCCGCCCACCCGCAACTTCAATCCACAGATAGTTGCGAGTTTTTTACAGCTCTCTAGCTGTTGTTTCTAGAATTTCGCGCCTATTTCGATTTCGTTTTCCCTTTTTCGGTTCCGTCGTGCGTGTGTGTTGGAAAACAACAAAAAGTTTCATTCATGGAAAACAAAAACAATCTAGAAATTGCTTTTAATAACGGAAATATATTTATTAAAAGGTAATGTGGCCCACTAAATTATTATATTATCAATTTTCATTTTTCTTTTTATATTTTATATATTTAAAAATAAATTTGTTTATTATTTGTACACAAAAAGAATGGCAAATCAGTTGGTTTTCTTCTTCTATATAAACCATTTTCATATACTGTGTATTCGTAACATTCTAATCTGAAATCTAACAAATTAATACGCTCATTAAACGAAACTATTCAGCCGAGGGTTAAAGGATATTGTATGTCTCAAGGCTACGCATGCGCTCTGATTTGTGATGTCCTTGCTGTGAATGTCAGATATTATGTCACAAGTTGTAAGGTCAAGCTAAACAATTAATGCATTTTTCTTTATACAATTTTTGAGGAATTTTTATATTGCCTGTTATTTAAGAATTTAGTATTGAAGGTTTACAGTAATTACCAGCGTTATTGGAAATGTTTGTTTTAATTAACTTTTTCTTGTATTTTAAGGTTATGTTTTTTTATTTTGAGATATGAGTTGACTGTACTTGAGTTCAACTAAAAATCCAGTTAAAATAGGCGCAGCTTAATATATTATTACAGTAATTTCCAACGTTATTTGAAATATTTGGTTTAATTTTTTCTTGTATTTTAAGGTTATGTTTTTTTATTTTGAGATATGAGTTGACTGTACTTGAGTTCAACTAAAAATTCAGTTAATATAGGCGCAGCTTTATATATTATCTAAAATGAATGAACTTTCAGGACATATATATATAATTACTATGATTACTGCAAAAATAATTACTCTAAAATTATATTGAACTAGTTTTTCAGAAGAAACGAGCTAATTAGAAGTTTTGTTGAACTATTTTCTCAGAACAAACAAGGGTTTTGAACTAGTTCTGCCCCAAAAAGAACTAGTTGTCATAAATATCAGTAATATTGTGCTAGTTTTTCCAAATAAACAAGAAATTTCCTTGTGATATTGAGCTAAACATTTACAAGATTAGCATAATTGTCTTCTTACGACGTCTATTGGGTGATATCGCTTTAATCTTCTTCTACAAGGCCAAATGATATTGAGCTAGTTCTGCTAAAGAAACTACCAAACATATTTCCATACAAAGAAACCTTCAAGTCAAACGCATTTCCATCTACAACTCTTAAATCAAACCAAATTTGGGCTAAAATTAGGCTGTCGCATGAACTAGTTTCGCAACTGTAACACAAATAACATTCACATTCGTAGATCCCATAGAAATAAACATATGTGCCTACAAAAACCCACAAAACAACAACTCCCAAAATTTGCTTTTCCAAGTGCGTGTTTATTCATGCACAAAACCGCCCCCACCGAATAGTATTTGGGGCGTCACCTTCCAAATAGAATGAAAACAATAAACAAAAGGCAACGTTTGAGCACCTTGAGACAGGAGACCAAAAACTCAATGTCATATTGAGTGTCCTTAACGTCCGGAATAGCCTTCAAAAATCAATAAACATTGCATACTTTAGGGCCTGGACGGGGTAGCTGGAGGGGAGCTGAAGCTGAAGCTTATCAAATATTCCTTAACTGCTTTTCCAATAATTAGGCCTGAACTTGGAAGTTACGTCAGGGTCATTGGTCAAGTCAATTGTGCAAAATGGTTAAGCCAACTATTATTTATAAGTTTTTTCTTACCTGTCCTTTGTTTTTCTCAATTTTATTGATTAAAATTTGCTTACATTTCATTCAGTTTAGGATTATTTAGGTTTCTGCTGTGCATGTTATAGAAACTAGAACCTAGAAGGCAAATAATTGCCTTAAAGAAGAGGGAGTATGCGGCTAGAAGATGCCCTGTAGCCAGTCTTATACAAATTTGTATCATAATTGCGGGTGTAATTAGCTTAAGCTTGTTTTCTGTCTTATAGAACAGATATTATAACTTTGTGTGGAACTTTTAGCTATGTTTTTGTTAGGAGAACTCACATACCAAATTTCACGGCTTTCGCTTTTATAGTCTATTTTTGACAGACATGTTTTTGTAGACAAGTTGATTCCTCATTTAGCCATTACGAAGGCATTCTAATAGCCATACTCATTGCATTTGACGAGGTAGAATTCAACGACATTGCCTCGCAAGTCGTCGTCATCTTTGATGGCTTCGTATTCGATTACGCAATGCTCACTTGAAAGTTGCTTTCATTCATTTTCCCATTGTGGGTTGCCAACAACAACAGGAAAAGTCAAACAACCCCTTGGAATTTTTTGGTATTGTTGTTTTGACTGACAGCCGCAATGGCGTCGGCAAATGTTGCGTATACGCAACATTTTTATAACTCTGACCACATTTCGGGCTGGCTCTGACTTACATTTGGGGGTGACCTCAACCTAAGTCAACAGCAAACACACCCCAAAAAATAACAATACAACAACAACAACAACAACAACAACAACATTTACTTTTCATGATCATCATCAGTATCATTTAACCAAAGCAATAATATTGCTATTTTTTATTCGCTTGAATGCAACTTTGTTGTTTTCGCTGTTTGCCAGTTTTGGCATTTTGGAAAATGAATTTTAGATTTTGCAATGCTGATAATTTTGGCATTTATTATAGACATTTATTGTTGCTGTTGTTGTTGCTATTTTATTGCTTCGTGAGCTACCCAGTTTGATAATGGGCTTCGTCCGGCCAAGTCGGTAGAGAAAGATTTAACATTTTCCATACGTTAATTTAACTAATAGCCGTTGGCCCATTAAGAAGACACGACTTTTGCATGCCTTGTGTGCATATATTGAATGCAAAGTTGACGTCAAACTTGGCATTTTTGTGGAATTAACCGACGCAAAGCGGTTTTCTTTGAGTGCATGGCTTCAAAGATCAAGATACGAATCATCAATTGGTATTTATTGACTCAAGATTGTTTTGGATCAGCCGATAAAGCTTACTTGGAACTTACAACGTTTCTGTGAGCCAGAACCCTACTATAATTCTTTGGAATTTGGATTACTTTAATTGTTGGGGTTTTTAGACCTTAAAGAACTGTCATACATACATATCTTATGATGTTTGTTTAAATTATTTTATTTGTTTTCAAAGATAACTCATATCGGATGAATTTTCGCATGTAAAACGATGGGGAATTGAAATATTTTCATTCTTGGAATATAATATGATATTATTAGCGGAGATCTCTTGAACTTGCTTTTAATTTCTTGAACTTAAAGGGAAATTCTTTGGAACACATTATTTTAAGCGCTTATCGGAATTTACTATAATAGGAATCGGAGATGGGAGCTGACTGAAAAAGAATCGGAGATGTGAACTGACTGAAAAAGAATTTAATATTCGAGTAAAAAGAATCGAATTTTGTATTATGTTATATATTGATTAGCTTTATTTAAATTAAATATGTATTATTTTTGTCATTCATTTTCAGTTGGTAGTGACGATAAACAAAATTTAAAGACTAAACTTCACAGGAGAACTACATCGTCTAAATTCTTAGACTAGTTACATAGTTCCTGAGTTCTGCTCAGGTTTTTAGCTTTCCAACTTGTGCGGAAAAGCTATCGATAGTGGCCCATTCGATAGGCGATAGTCGTTAAATATATATCGGGGTAGATGTTATCGGTTCCACACAACAATCGAAGTTGTTCCCTCGATACTATCGATAGGTCTTCTGGATTACTTCCGACTTTTAAACTTCTTTCACACAGTTCTCTCGGGTTTTTAGCTTCCAACTTGTGTTGGAAAGCTATCGATAGTGGCCCATTCGATAGGCGATAGTCGTTAAATATATATCGGGGTAGCTGTTATCGGTTCCACACAACAATCGAAGTTGTGGCCTCGATACTATCGATAGGTCTTCTGGAGTACTTCCTACTTCTAAACTTCTTTCACACATTAAACTAAGTTCCTAACTCAAATTACAATAAATTGGGTAAACAATAGATTGTTATTGGATATATCTCAGCTGTTTTTGCTCCCCTTTACCTCATTTCCATAACTGGGCACTTTATTATTTCACATTTTGCAAACTCCGAGCAAAATTGATTTCGGGTCAACTATTTGATTGGGCAGGGAAGAGAATGGTGCGTTGGGGCTGGCCTCATAAATATGCCTTTATAATGTTATTTATTGCTCATACGCAACGTTGCCCGGCTGTACAAAGAGTACACAACATTTTGGCCACTAAATATTTGATGTGGCAACTGCGATAATAAACTTGCAACGTTGCCGCACATAAAATGTAAAATTGGCCGACAAAATAAAGAAATTGTTAAGTTAATAAAGTGCCTGACTATTTTTGGCGCCACAATTTTGCACAGTTGCAAGTGGCAAGTGGCAAGAGAAAAAAGTCGAAGTACAAATGTACGTGACGTTTGTGGCACACAGCTCATCGAATATTTCACATACAAACTGTCAGAAACGTGGCTGTATCTGTATCTGTATCTGTATCTGTAAATGTATCTGCATCTTTTGCCTGTATATGAGTGAAATGTATCTGATGATGTTGCAACAATGAACTAAACTCAAATAACAACATGTTCTCATGTTGTGTCGTATTTCTCTGTATATTTTTGCACTGAGTCCACCTCTCCCCTCACCCCAGCCCACGCTCCATTCGCATCTCGGCCAGCAGCCCCACCGCAGCCCCTACGCCCACCTCGCCTACTTCTCTGCCACATTGCACATCGTTTCCAGGTCAAGGTTGTGCTTGCCTGCCTGTGTGGCAGAACGAATTTTCCTTTTATATATATTTTTTTTTATGTTTTCTGTTTTATATATTTTTTTTGCCCCATTTTGTGCGCTTTGTTTGACGCATTTCTCTAGCACTATAAAATTGTTGTTGTAGTTGCAGCAATGCGCTTTTAGAAAGTTGACGAGTCCTTTGACGTCCTTGCTGCGTTTTTATAGCGCAATGAGTCGTAGTTATCCCACACACACGCACACGCACACCCACAGTACACTCACACACCAAGCTTATAGAATATTCTATAGAATACTTTGCATAATTTCGTTATTTACGTTTAATCCGCTTACACATTCGCTGAGCACAGCGCGTGTCCTGGCTACCACTGTTGAGTCCTTTATGATGTGCATAAATTTCACGCTTCAAATGCGCTTATTACTTGTCTATTTTATGCAATGGCTACAGACTGGAATCCTTGCCAGACGTATTGCGTATTTCTGTGGTTTATGCCAAGTTAATGCCAAGGACTTGAGCATTAAGACTCAAGTCGTGCTGTTTTTAGGTCAGCAGCGTACTTCTGCCTCATTTAACATGATTATACTGAAAACTACTATGCCGACTTCTATTATTCTCGGCATTCTCAAACATTTTCGGTAGCAAAGAAGTTTCTCTCTCTAAGGTGTCTTTTGGTGTATAAGTCATCCGAATAGGGTCTATATAAATGTTGCTAATATAACACGAAATGTCGCCATTTATATGCAAAGTTGAGGTGTTCACAGTTAGCTGCTTAACAGCTTAACTGTTCAGCAAATTAAATCTAATCTCTGGCCTGAAAAACAATGGTAATGTTATTGGTTTGTTCAGCCAATTAAATCTAATCTATGGCCTTAAAAACAATCTTAATTTGATTGGTTAAGTCAAAAGTTAAATGGTTAAACCTTTTAATCTCTATAGACCCGTATTCCTGTCTCTTTAAGGATTTGCTTCTTCTTAATTTGTATATCCGTATACCTGTCTCTTTAAGGATTTTCTTCCTCTTAAATTGTACACAAATTTGTTTTATTTTGAATAATTCTTCACAGTTGAATTGTATTTGAAGCTTTTGCGTGTATCAAAATAGTTTTTCAAGCAAGAATATCCATATTAATTGTCAATTTTCTCAACAAAGTGGCAACGTACACGCAATTTATATATATTTTAGACAGGTGGCAACGCTATTTTAACTAATTAAACAGTTAACTTCTAAGCAAACGTTTTAGTTTGATGAAATGTGTGTCAAGTTTACCAAAGTACTTCAATTTTTCAAACAATAATAACAAAATTCAATTGAAAATTTGCACAGCTGATAAACTTTTACAAAGGTGGCAACGCTATTTAACCAAATTAAGCAGTTAAGCACTCTGTGAATTCTGTTTAAGCTTTAATCGATCAGTTAATCCACTGATTTATGTTTAAATTTTGCCTTTGTACTTGGCTGTTAAAGATGAAAAGTTGTTTCATCTTTGAGCAGTTAACCTCGTTTAACCACTGGCCAAGTAAATAGTTACAATGCTAAAGAAAGCTATTATTGTGGCAGCTCCTGTGACTTTTGAACAAAGCTCTGAGCAAATGTCCTTGTCACAGCTTTCATTTGATGCGCATATATATAATATTTCATCTCTCAACTGTAGCGTCGGCCTCTTGGCCAAAAGCCTTGTAGACGAGTGCAGTGCTTCTGATGGGCCTTGGCATCATAATCATCAACATCATCATCAACATCATAATCAGGCATGCATTTCATTTTCATATGCTTGTGTATTTCGGGTGAATAGAGAATATATTGTTTGTTTTGTGCTGTTATGAATACATTTGCTTCAAGCTGGGCGCCGTTTCAGTTTCAACTGAGAAACTGTGAGGTGGAAACTGAGGCTGAGGCTGAGTTCTGCTGCCGCCGCCTGTCCAAGGTCTGCTAAACAACTCTGGTACTCGAAACCCACTCAGAATATGCTGTAACCCTACCTCCCACTCCAAACACAACACACACTCACACAACACACTCACACACACATGAGTCGAGTCATCAAATGCGATGAGGTCGACTCTCTCAAGTGCCTCTCAGTACGTGACTTGTTTTGGCCTAACCGGGCGGAAAAGTCAAAGTCAGGGTCGTCATCAGCAGCGCAGCAGCGCAAGGGCCTCTAAAATAAAAAATACTCGACTGTAATAATAAGTCCCCTCCCCCACCCCCCACCAACCTATCCACCTGCCACACCTGAGCCTGAGCCCATATCAAGTGGCCTACAGCCTTGCTTTTCAGTACTGTTCCCTCTATAATAAACTCATACAAATGTATCTTTTTTTTGTCGGTCGGTTTCATTTATAAAACACGCATTTAATTATGCATCAGAAGCACGTGTGCTTGTGTCTTTGTTTTAATTAAATATGATAATTAATATAGTTGCTTGTCACCTTATCAGTGAGCGTACATGTTTGCCACTTACCAAGTTGTTTGTTATGTTGTACAGTTGTAACACCAGCTTGTTGACAAACTGGACACATGCTGAAAGAGGGAAAGATAGCTGAAGATGGGGCAAGAAGGGAACTCTCCAGCGAGCTGTCATCATTGTCAACAACTGTCAACTGTTTGTCAACAGGCGACAACTGCCTCACTGGACTCTATGTTTCAGCTATCAAGTAGGGTGGACTGACAGCAAAAAAATACTTCAATAATTCGTTGCATCAACAGAAATCAGTCGCTTCTAAGCTAAGCCGACACAAATCTATTCTGTGCTTGAAATCACAAACTTAGATATTGCCACAAATTTATTTTACAACAATAGATTCAGTAAATTAACATTCAAAGATCGTCTAATGATAATTAGAAACCTTGCTATTGTTTTAAACGTTTTCAAAGTGTTTATTTATTATCAATAGAGGGAGGTATGTGTAATTCGACTTATAAGTATTCTTGTGTGATTGAGAGTGTTCTATGTTCAATGTTCTACTCTTACTACTCCTTCGTCTAGCCAGTATCTATAGGGGAAGGGAAGTGTAATTCGACTTATAAGTATTCTTGTGTGAGAGTGTTTTATGTCCGATGCTCTACCATGTTTCATGGATATGTTTTCTCAGGAGCCTACCCCATCTTCTAGCCAGCGCAGTGCATTCTGTTGATATGTGCAATGAGGATTCATCCTCAAGTTCGCAGGACTCTCACAGGATGTCCCGCTGCTGGGAATTCCAAGCTTACTAATAGGACTTCTCAGTCCACTGATTCCCATTAGAAGACCATCTAGTATTCATGAATTTTAAGTGATAATCAATGCAATTTTATAAACATATTTGTGCTTCGGAAGAGGCTAATGTCGTTTGCTAAATCAAATCTTAAGTATTTCTTTTATTAAGTTAAATGATCAATGTTAAAAAAAAATACATATAAAAAAAAGTATTTCTTTCCGAGGCCTTATTATCTAAAAAGACTTTCAAGACTTTTGACTTCTGGTTCAAGGATCGTTCGGAGCACATTATTTTGACTCTATAGAAAAGAAACAATTTGAATCGATAAAATAAGGGAATTGATAATTAAATCCTTTTCGAATCAAAAATGAGGGAATTGATAATTAAATCCTTTTCGGATCGAAAAAATGATGGAATTGATAACTAAATCCCAAACTTGTAACTAGGTTTATTTAAACTGTCTTAAGTATATTTTAGGAAAGGAAAGGTTTTACATATCAAATGCTAACATTTTCCTATAAACATGCGGTACTTTGAATGTAAACACTTCTGTTAGTGTATTAGTAAACGTGCATGTATTGGTGTACGCATGTTTAAAAAGCTCCATGTGCGCTGCTTGTCTTATCTACGCAGAGCTTTAAGCTTACAAAGCCTCCCTGTACATGTGTAGTGTGTGTGTGCGAAAGCTGCATTCATACTATATTTAGCACATGACTGTCTTACAGTGCCGTCTTTGCTTGTTCAAAACTTGAAGCACCCTACTACTGAGACACTATAGCTGCTCTCTTTTCTACTCTTCCCCTGTATATCACACTCTCTCACTCTCTCTCTCTCGCTGCTCATCGTTGTACATGTTTGGTTATATTTTGTTGGCACTTGTGGCTTGCCAATGGCACGTCAGCTAACCGGAATGTTAATTAAATGTTATGCTCAAATGAAAATGTCACTTCTTATGACACACACACAAGCACACACACACACCTCACATACACACACACACACACCGTGTCACATAAATAAAATTGGCAATTTAAAGCAATTTTCCCCATTCATGGCACAAAACGCAAATTTGGCAATTGCTTTCTAAATGAATTTTGTTGCAAATAATTTGTTATTTTCATTTCAACAATTTTCAACTCGGCCAACAGTTGCAATGCAATGAAAAGTGCTTACAAAACGCACGGCTAAACCACACAATAATAACAACAACAACAGCAACAACAACAAGCAGAAACAGTTGCAATAGTCAAATAAAACGACAACTAAAACAAAACAAACAAACAAACAAACAAACAAGCAAACAACAACAGCAATCTGCATGTAATTTTGCCAGCATGGCGGCAAAATGGCTGCGCTAGCCAACAAAATGGCTGCCAACATGGCGACAGGCAGCAGCAGCAGCAGCAGCAACAACAACAGCGATCAGTCGCTGCAGCAGCAACAACAACAACAACAGCAACAAAACATCGGCCCTATGGCAGCTTCCGTCATACAGCCCGACTATTTACTGAATAATGATCGCGGTTTATTTAAGGTTTATTGTTTTATCAAAGATTTTATTGGGTAAGTAAAAATGCAGGAACCCTTACGGTTGTAAGTAATATTTTAGAAATTACTTGTTCATTGTTCTAACAAATTTTTGCTTATGAAAAAATACTGACTTTGATTTTACTGATTTTCAGTATTTTTTGTGGTATTATTTGACTTTTTGAAGAAATACTGACTGGGATTTTCAGTATTTCTTGTGGTATTAATTGATTTTAAATACTGAAAAAATGCTTATTTTGGGGCTTTCAGTATTATTTGTGGTATTTTTTGACATTTTGGAAAAATACCAATAAGATGCTATTGTGAATAAAAATCTGATTTTGTGTTATTTCTTGCCATTTGGAAAAATACTAATAAAATGTTATTGTAAATAAAAATCTACTTCAGAACTTTCCAAAATTTTTTTGATATTTTGAATTTAGTTTTATTTTCTAAAAAAAAAAATAAAAAAAAAAATTAGGTTATAATTTCAAAACTCTTAGAATAGTAACAGATAGTTATCTTCCATACAAATATAAACCTCAATGTATAATTAGTATTTCTGATCAAAAAAATTATGTTCATAAAGTTAGTTTTATTTTTAGAGAAAACAATAAGTGTTATAACTGAGTTTTTGTAAATAACTTCAAAAAATATATATATAGATCATTGTAACAATGTAACAACGATACTATAGGTTTTTAATCCTATAGTCCTTTTACATGTAACAATTCTCTTTCAATACAATTTCTTAAATAATCTTTGTTTATGCTCCCTGGTAATAATAGATATACAAGTATGTTTAAACTGGGTTTACCCATGTTTACACTGCCCACAGTAGCTAAACAAATTTATAAAGTCAAGCGTATAACACTAAAGATGAAAACAAACAATTAAATAGCGACAATAAAAGCAATATACCTAATCTCCATTGGATCTGTGAAATTTTAAAAAACCATAAACATGTATAATACTTTTTCCACAAAAAAGTGAAGTCTAAAAATATTTAAGAATTTTTTGATATATCTAAAAAGTTCTTTAAATATTGTTAGATATATCTAAAAAATTCTTTAAATATTGATAGACTTTAGACTATGACTTCTGCTAGAAATAAAAAACAACAAATTGGAAGCTACAATAAAAAAATGAATATTTCTCTCAATAGCGATTCTATCCAACATTATTGAAAAGAAATATTATTATTAAAAAAGATGATTCAAGCTCTGGTATATAAATTATATTAAACGTAAAAATATTTTAGAGTTTAAGTGCGATTGTAATTTATATTTCAACCTAATTAGAAGCACAAATATGAATAATCGGTTGTAGAATATATAGAACTAAAACCCCAAACTATAACACCAAATTTTCTTATAACAAATCAACTACTTTCTGTAATATAATATGAAAACCTATTACAAAACATTCCGAAAACGGTTCATTAAATTTAAACAATATTCAAGAAAAGTTCTTTACAATTATTATAATTTATGACTATGAATTTGTTCTTTATGAAACTGTATTTCAACTAAAACTACTATATTTTGACTCGATCTCAAATTGGCAATATATTAAACTCAGTAATGCCAGTCAGCATACCAAATTTCATAAAGAGAACTCAATTACTTTTCGAGTTATTGAAAGATATGAAAGTACCTTGAGTACGGTTCACTACCCTCAAACATAAAGGTTCTTAAACATAAATAATATAAATTAATTGTGTTTAAATATGTACATTATATTGTTAAATACACATTGTATGTATAAATACATATTTATTTGTTCTTTTCTACACTTTATGCCGCTGTTCTTGACTTTATTGAAACGCAACACCCTGTATACAAATTGAATGTATTCACTTGTATGTCTTTTATTTACTGGCGCTTATCATTTTTCACTCTTATGTACATATATACATATGTGTGTGTGTGTGTGTGTGTGTGTATCTGTGTTTGTCTGTATAATTCATATTTAATCAACTGATAACTGCAAAAATGTACAAAACATTGTCAACCAGCTGAGGCCTGCTCCAATTGCTGGGCTCCTGATATTCACGCTGCCATTATCACCTGCCATACCCAAGTTGAGTTGGGCTGAGACGGGACGGGAGAGAGGGTACAGGGACAGGGGCTGGCACTTGATATCAGCGCAGCAGAGAAACTTGATACACACGCTGCTCAAATGCGGCATGTCTGTCTGTTATCAGAGTAAATATTTGTATTTTTCCGAGCTGCGCAGCTGTCAAGTGTCGAGCCCCAAAAAAAAGGCATATAAGAAATGAGAATATTGAGCAATTAGCATCTGGTTTGGGATAGATCATAAAAAATGCTTGAACAATTAGTTTCCTTGTTTAAACAAAGCTAGCCTTGAACTAAATGTTTGCTTGCCCTCTATGTGTGCTCGACTAACTTCTAGCAGTCTCAGTTTTCTCTCAAATAATCTACAAAACAGTCGGGAAAAACTTCCTAAAAAAAGCTGAAAAAAAATTGTAAATTTTCTCAAAATTTAAAAGGTAGAAAATAATTTGAGATGGAAACTGTCGAGAAACCTGATATGGGATTTTGGAGCGCCGTTGTGGTTGCTGTATTAGTCTGTGGCTATGCTTTGATCTTCTGGTATCGTAAGGATAAGAAGGTCCGTCGTGTGGAGCTGTGTGATTGTCAACGTCCGTATGCCCCAATCAAGGAAATCAAGGAACAGCTGATCGATCAGACGTTGATTTTTCTCAAGGTGCCCGGGTGTGATAGAAATGATGCTCGAATAATGATTGTGTATAAGGGCCATATATATGATGTCTCGGAAAATGAAGAATTCCACCCACAGGAAGGCAACGTATGCTCCGTTGCGGCCCGTAACTTTACGGAATATATGAATCGCACCACACAGCCAGAGAAGATGAGAATTAACTTCACAGATCCGTGGAGTATAATGCGATCTACCAGATTCAGGCGTGTTAACGTCTTTGTAAATATTGACGATGAAATGGTCTATGACAGCTCCGATGATGAGCTTAGCTTGAGCGATACCGTTGACGATATGGAGGAGCTATTTGGTGTCAACGCGGATGATAAAGAGGGTATTCAAGAGAAGCAGACTGGCGCCAATGAAGAGAAGACTGACGATTATGAAGATGCTATAGAAGAGAAGACTGACGACTATGAAGAAATCGAAACTGAACCCGATTTGAGCGATTTAGTAATTGACGAAACCCAGACTGAAGTATCTAACAAAACTATCAACGAGACTACGCCGGACCAAGAGTTGGTTAATGATGAACTTGCATATATGCATTTTACTTAGTTAAACTTTGTTCAGTTTCAGTTGTACTTACACGAAGAGTTAAATAAAAATAAAGGAAAATTACCTCCTAAACTATATGTAGTTCCTTTTGAAATGTTATAGAATCTTTTACATAGAATATAAGATTTGAGATGTTTGTTTTTTGGGCTGAAACTTTTCCACTTTGACATTTGCCTTGAAATGTCAATACGATTTCAAAAATGCCTTGACTCATTCGAATCTTAAACTCAACGCCTGTCAGCCGAATGATGAATTGCTGTAAATATTTTTGGCAAGAATACTAAAGACATTCTACACGCCCACGACCTCCAAAGCCCTTGATTGCCTTTCAGCAAGCGACACCTGCCTTTAAGTGGAAATACAATTTTCATTTTCATTTTACAGCTGACTTGCGGTTTGCACTTGGCTAAAACTAAGCATTTCTCGTTTCATTGACAACATTTCAGTTGGAGGGGGATTCAGTGGGGGGGTTAGCCAAAAATGCATTCAATTTCTTGGCTCGCCGCTGGGTGACGTCTTTTGGCACACTGTAATTTGATGTTATTTTTAATTTTATTGGGCTTTCGTTGCCGGTTGCTGTGCTGATCACGCCAATTAATTAAATATATACTTAGGATAGTATATAGTATAATACTCGTATATTATTGCGTCTCTAAAAATTGACAACATTTTTAGTCGCTTTGTTAGCATTTACTTTGTATTTGAATATGCAAACCTAAGCACTTGAAATTGATGCGATTTGAATGCCGCTTATTGATTACTGTTTACTTTTGCATTTCTTTGCAGGTGAGCGATAACATTTGACTGAAGACTAGACTATATATATATATAATTATATAGAAGCGACAGGGCAGTAAGTAAAATGGGGCTACTTGTAAGCAACTTGATGGTTTAAATGGTAGCTTTGCTAGAAGGAAAGTATCTCAAGTGTTAGTATTATTTTCTACACTTCATCTGAGGTGGTGGTTAATAACTTCACTTGCTCTGATTACACACTCTTCTTGTGTTTGCTAACACACTCTCTTGAGGTTACACTCTCTGGAGAGCATTTGTTTCGTCTATTCCTTTTTCGGCGACATCCTTAAAGGTTTTAATGTGGCCATGAATATTTCCAGCGGCAACTCTGTTCGCTTTTAGTTATGTTTAAGAATTTAGACAAAGAAACAGTGTTGCATATTAACTGTTAAGTATTGTCTCTATGCCAATTCTCTGTTATTCAGCAGAACAGTGTTGCATAACGAACCGAAAAGTGTGGCCCTATTTATTAACAAGTGTTGGTCAATATACTTTTTAATGCCCACATTCCATTTATTCTATTCACAATGAATAATTTGTTAGTGTTTTCCTATTTATTTACCAGTGTTGGTTAATATAATTTGGCAAGCCATCTTACAGTGTTGCCCTATTTAATTATTTAATTATTAGTCTATCTAATGTCCACATTTAAAGCCACTTTTATACAAAAATATTAACTAGTGTTGGACAATACATTGAATATATTGAATGGCCACACTTTAAGTGTTCTTTTTACAATCTACAGTGTTGTCACCCCATTTATTAGCCAGTGTTGCTCAATACTATGTCAGTTTTGCTCACATTTGCAGTGTTCTTTAATAGACTCTCACTTGAACCCTTTTGTAACACTCTTGCAGCCCAGTTTACTAACTTTCCCACTCTGTTAAATGTTTGCGATGACTGTCTGTCCTATCATAAAAGTGGTTACATATGAAATGTCTATGGTTGTTTGCCAAGACTAAGCCCCATTACTAATCCGCTCGATAGCTTCCTCACAAACTAGAGTAACTCTGTAGTGGATGTGGCTGTTCTCAGCTTGATATGGTTTCATAAGTAAGCCCGCTCGAGAAACTCACATATTGACTGTTAATTAAAACGCCCGTCTGGGGGCGTTGAGCAAATATTGGCTCTGAGCCGCTGTAAGTGCTGTAAAAACAAGGCGGGTAGTAAAGTGGCTGAAACACCTGTTTGCCTGAAGCAGCGAGTATACTGGGATAACTTTTAACCAGTGATGAGTCACACTGATGATGATGATGCCAGACATTATATCAGTTATCAGTTTATGGCTTATCAAACAATCTGATAAGATTGTTTTCATCAAATAACTGCAATCGAATGGACAGCTCTGTCTGGCAGAAAATACGATTAACGCAATGATATGCCAATTAGACATATAGTAGAAGATATCCTCGATTGCACTTTTGCTTCCAATTTAACTTACGTGCGCTTTTGCACAACTCTAATGAGCCAATAAATTCAGATTACGTATACGCGCAGGTGGCCCGACGCTGCAATTTGCTTAAATCAAAAATATATATATATATATCAAGAAAGAAAAAAAGGCAGAGCCAGCCCCCCGCTCTCCCCAATTCACTGCACATTCTGCATTTCTTTATTTATTTATTTTTATACCCTTGACGAGGGTATGACCATTTTCTGCCCCAATGTGACCCACAAAGTATTATATGTGTAAAATTTTTGATCAGCAAACTAGTTTCTTGTTGGAACTGACGTTTTTGTTTTGCTGTGAACAGTATATAAGTTGCATTCGCCCAGATTGGATCATTATAGTAACATAAAGCTGACATAGGAACGATTGGCAAACTAATTCTTTTAGACATAAATTTATTTTGTATAAAGAAATATCAACCAACCTCATGGACTTAAAGGCTTATAAAGTCTTACAGATGTTGACTAAAGTTGATTAAAATATAGTGCTCTATAACATATATCTACCATAATCATTTAAAGGTTTTCTTCCCCATGTTCCTTTATAATCTATATTAATTATTTTTAAACATAAATTAATTAAGTAAATTAAAGAAATGTTACTGCTGAAAAGCAATCGCTAAAACTCGGAAAAATACTACAAATTATAATTTAGCTTTAAATAAAACATTGTACTTTAGAGGGGAAATAAAAGCACATTAAAATACAATCCATATATCTAACAAAGAAAGGATCAGTCAAGAAATGAGTTATTTTATTAGAAACTTGTTTCTTTTTCAAGATATTTCAACCAAACTCACGAAATCAATATATCTTAAGGCTGCATACAAATTGACAAAATTTGATCAATATCCCAATACTATAACTTATAGCTCTCTTAGGAAAAAACGGATAAAAAATGAGTTTCTGTATGAAGAAGTTTTCTGTTTTTAAAAGTATCTCAAGCAAACTCAGCAATTGTGAGTTTTATTATGCTTTATATAGTGTGACCAAAGTTTATCAAAATTGGATTACTATATTATATAGCTGCCATTCTAGCAACAATTAATCGTATCTTGAAAAACTTTTCGGCAAGGGTATACAATTTTGTGTTCGACACTTTTTCTTGAATTTTGTTTTTGCTTTTCACAGCGATAAATTTCACGCCAACTCAACACTTGGCGCTGTTCGCAATTAGCGCTGTTTTTCAACACTCCCCCCCAACAGCCCCACTTACCCGTTTTGCATATTTTTGGCACATAATTAATGCCATCACTGTACAGGTATCGATCGTTGTTGAGAGCTGCCTTTATCAACAGGTTAAACCGACTAAACAGACAAAATCGATAACAATCGCGAACTCTCGAACATGTGCTCTAGCTTTTAGTTGTTTATTTTGAACTTTTATTTTCACTAGTTCTAAATACTGTTGATTTTATTTAAACATTTTCAAGTGACGTCTATGTCGCAGCTATTGTTGTTGTTCTTGTTGCAGTAAGTGGTTTGTAATCGGGCACATGCCTTACTTGCCTTGCCCCTACTTAAACTTAACCTATACACTTACCTGCATAATCGGAAATTAAATTAAAGAGCTTTAGAGCGCTTGTAAATGCAGTTAGTTGTTGTAGAACGTTCTCAAATGCAGCACAACAACAAATGTGAGCAAGACTTATGCCAGAATCGAGCATTACGTGATTTTAGCTAATAATTCCCAAATAGTTTTAGCTAAAAATGTATTAAATCACTTGTTGACTTGGCTTGGTTTTTATATTTAGGTTATTTAGGTTAACTTATTTGAAGTTAACTTAATATATAGCATTTAATGCACCTTTATTTTGATATTTTCTACCTTTGTCTACCTTTCAATTTTTCATTTAATTAACTTCTGATTAAGGAGAAGACTGGATTTTAAATATGATTAAATTCTTTATTCTCTTATTTATAAAAAATACTTAACTCTATTGAAAGTATCAATAATGGCGACTGTCTTCAGCTATTGTAATTGATAATTATCGATAGTTTTTGAGCACTAAAACATGTTTTGTTGCCAAATATTTGTATCTTCAGTTAAGCATTGTATATGTTTTTACTACCCTCTCCAAACCAGTTGCGTATTTGCTATTTATTCCACTTAACAACATTTGATATAATGCCCAAAACAACAGCTTAATAAAGACATAAAGTTAAGGCGCCAACGATAAGATATCAAATACCATGAGTTTAAATTTTTAATGATTCCAACAAGGTAAATAAAAGTTCTTGTTTCCTGTCTTGTTGGTTTTACAAAATGTAATAGTTCAGGGAGAGTTTGGAAACCCTCTAGAAGTGGAAAACCTATAGAATTTATTGCATTTATAACACAATTTGTTTGCGCCCCTTATTTAAACACTCAATAATTGATGATGATTGCTGTTCAATCAGCCAGCAGCAGTTTTATTTGCGCTGCCAAAGCTGCTCAATTTGGTTTTTGTTCTGTTTTTTTCGAATGGCAAACAAGGCACTAAAACCACTGAAACCAATCGCCACCACCCGAGCGAGCACCACCCACACAGACAATGTTATCCATATAAATGGTAATTATCATATCGCGATTAGATCGCTTTGATAAGGCGGGCTCTCGTTGTGTTTACGACCATCACACAGCTCTAGACCTCTCCACCAACCCACCCACCTATCTTGGCACCCTAACAGAGGAGGGTATTATATATTTCTCACGAAATGTGTAACGCTTTGAAGTCAACTTTTTCGACCTTATAAGGTATATATACTCTTAATCACCAAACTTTTCTATTCTTGATGAAACTTAGCACAGAAGCTTCCTCTTTGCTGCAGACAGTATATAAGTTGTATAAGTTGTAGCTGGATCGTTGAACTACTTTATAATAAAACTGCCAAAGGAAAGATACCTTATAGCTCCCATACAATATGTCGGATGAAAAATACATTGTTGTATGAAAAACTCTTATGTTTTTCCACAAACTCCACCAAACTTGGCAATTTCTTGTTATAATATACATACTATATTTTGGTTAAATTTGACCAAAATCTGATGAATATATCTTATATCTGCCATAGAAAAGATCGAAATTGAGTTTTTGTATGAGAAACTTTGTTTTTGAAGATTTCTATATGAAAACCTTGATTATTTTTGCAGATATTTAGACCAAAATCAGAAATTCGGAAAAGTATTGTACTTTATATGGTTTTTTCACTTTTCATCAATATCGGATGACTTTATAATCGGATGAAAACTGAGTTTTTGTATGGAAAAGTTTTCCGCAAGGGTATATATCTTGGGGAATCCGAAGTTAGCTGTTACTTCTTGTGGGTAATCATCAATGTTTTGAGGCGCTTTCGTTATCGTGCGTCGACGTTGCCGCTGGCGTCGCAGTCGCGTCTTATCGTTGTACTATTTGCTCTAAAAAAATAGGCGCTTGTATGAACTTTTTTTTTTGCTGCTATTTGCCGCCCGCTTTAACTAAAAGCCGAGAAAAAAAGCATTTTTGGTGTATTTTTGAAAATATTTTATTGCTGCCATCGTCGCAGCTGCTGCGCTGTCAGCGTCTACGCCGTTGGACGTTGCCGTCGCCGTTTTTGGATTTTGTGCGCCGCATTTTGTAAAAATCAGTTTTCGGTTCGAATTCAGTAAACAAAAACTTGTCGCCGGCGCGAGACGCGAGAAAAGAGAAGCATACTGAATAAAAAATATATATAAACTCGTATATAAAAATACCAAAAACAAAGTTGTTATTGTTGCTGCGCTATTTGTTTAAACAATTTGCTATACTTTAAGTTGAATGTACGCACAACAGATACAGATACATTTACAGATACAAATACAGAGTCTGCTACTAGCGCTCTATGCGGCATTTTATTGTATCTTGTATCTTTTGTGCGAGACGCCGAACGATGACGTGTGTTAATTGTTGTTGTTGCTGTTGTTGTTGTTGTGCGACGCCCTGACCTTGTTACTGCCTTCTTTACGCTATATCTGTATCTGTGAGATTGGTTCTTCTGTTGATTTTACACACTGAGTGCGACGCCACGTTGCGCGTTTAAAACTACCAACAACAGCTACAGATACATTTACAGATACAGATAGATACATAGATACGCAATCCGTATCTGTAGCTGTATCTATGTATCTGAACGCAGCGCACACACTATACAATATTTAAATATAGGCTAAAAATAGCAACAACACAAAAAATAACAAACACACACACCACACACACACACACAGAAACGAAACGAAGAAAACGCTACGAATTGTGGTATAAATTTTTAACTTTTTTGCCTTCGCATTTAGTTTTCTTTTTTTATTGTATTGTATGTCTCTGTTTTGTCGGCTTCCACAATTTGTTTTACATTCAACGGAGCAGCAACAGCAGCGACGCAACCTTATTTGTTATTATTTTAAGCAAATAATAACAATAAAAAAATTTTAAAAAAAGATTGTTGATACAGTAGAAAAATAGTAGAAAATCTTGTTCTAAAAAATCCAAGAAAATACTTATGAAAACTATAAATTTTCGAGTTAATGCTAAAGCTTTGTGAAGTTAAAATTCAAATAAACAATTTATAAATCAAAATTGTTTATAAATAATATACAAAAGCTGAAATTTGTGCACGTTTTTGTTGAAAAAGAAAGCAAAAATGCCTTTAATCCCTTAGTATTACTCTTGAGCGTGTTTTACTGCCATAATTCAGGAACTATTTGAGATATCCTAGTGAAATTTGGTATGTGGGCAGTCAGTATCAAATATATGCCCGTTTTAAAAGCATTTTTACCCTAGTGTGGCTAATGTGGCTGAAATTTATATCAAAGCTGATTAAAAAATGGGTCAAATGTTAAGATAAAGGACAGAAAGCGGGAGAAATCTACCACAAAACTTGCTAAAAGTTCCCCATTTCTGCATGCAAGTATGCACAGATAGTATCTCATTGTTTGGATGCTGTGTATCTCTTTTATTTTGTATCTGAGTTTAAGTAATTTGTTAATATTTATTTTTAGTCAACATGTTTAGCGCGCTTGATTAATTGCAAATATTGTGGACTCTCAGTCGTCTCTTTCGCTCAACGTCTCCGGCTTTCTCTCAGCGCTCACATATCGCTCTGTCTTGGATATATATTCTATAAAAATAATGCTAAATATAATAACAACATATTAGTTGTTGCCATTTGGCACAACGCTAAACAAGTTCCAGGACGGGGCGCGCGCGTTCAATAAAATTTGTTGAATCAAATAATTATTCAAAATAAATACAATTTTTGTTCGCAATTTGCAATTGCTCAATACACAAATACAATTCGTGTTGTGTCGTCGATTCGTTGAAGTGCATGTTTCGCATTCGTTTCGTTTTGGATACTGTCTCAGTTATTCAGATACTTTCTGTACTCACTTGGCGTAGCTCAGCAGAAAAACAATAACAAATAAAAATAAAAAAAACTACAAAAATTCGTAGCATTTTTTTTGTTTCTTTTCTTTAGTTGTTGCTCGACTGCTTGCAAAATTTGTTTTGTTTTTTACGCTTTGTGCTGATTGAATAACAATTAAACATTGTCTTTATATAACAGTTAATACACAGGGCGTGGCGCTACAAAAAAAAAAAAATAAGAAAATAATTACAAATTGTAAACCATAATTTTCGGCAGTGAATTTGCAAAAAAATATATAAAAATACTTCAAACAACAACAAAAATCAATTGATTTCAAATCAAACAAAATTCATAATTGTGCTAAAAATAGCCATAAAAAAGAGCTCAGACAGAATTAACAACAACAAAGATTAAAAATATATATAAAAATAGTTTATAAAGTTGTTGTTGTTATTGTTGTGTATGTGTGTGTTCGCAATCATGCTCAAATATCCGCGCACCTCCTCCTCCACCTCGTCGGGCTATTTTGATGATGATGAGGCCCTAATGAATCCGTATCAGACCCCGCCAGCCTCCCCACAACTGGTGCCCCAACATTTGGAGCGTCACATGGTGCGAATGTTCAGCACCGAAGAGTAAGTAACAAAAATTTATAATGTAAATGATAAATGATCATCATAAAAATCGATTTTTGATCATGTGTGAAATTCAAAGATCATACATATTATTTAACTTTGATTGAATGATGTAAGAACCCTGTTTGAATCATCTTATAGCCATGCTATCTTTATATACTTGGTATAAACCGTGTTTACTACAGTTTATCTGTCTAAATCTTATCATAAAATGTCTTAAAAGTATTTTTACTTTAGCTTCTGGCACGCTTAAGTTATTAAGATAAACCAGCTGAACTTAGTTCTTTAAATATCAACAGTTTAGTAAAAATAGTTCTGAGGTTAACAAACGATATCATTGCGGCAATCATATTTTATACACTCTCAAGGCAAAAAAGAGATTTTGTGAGGCTATATTACTATTTATTTTTTAATTTAGCGTTCTAAAATCTATAAACTATAAAAATATTCGATAGGTTCCATAAGAATCTTGAAAATTATCGATATATTGTGGTATTAAGTAGGGTATATGAAATTGAAAATCTGAGTGTATAAAAACTCTCAAGGAAAAGAGATGTGTGAGACTATATTCTAAAGTTTTCTTTTTAAATTTAGCGGTCTTAAGCTCTAAAATGTTAACAACTATTAAGATAATCGATAGGTTTAATAGGAATCTTGAAAATTATCGATACATTTTGATATATTGTGGTAATAAGTAGAGTAAATAAAAAGAAAATCTGTTAATATTTGATACACTCTCAAAGAAAAGAGATTTGTGAGGATTATATTACTATTTATTTTTAAATTTACATTTCTAAAATCTTAAGAACTATTAAGATAATCGATAGGTTCTATGAGAATCTTGAAAATTATCGATATATTTCGACATATTGTGGTATTAAGCAGAGTAAATAGACATGAAAATCTGTTTAAAAAAATGCAAACTAAATTCAAAATTACTTGAAAACTATCGATATATTTTTATATATTGTGGTATTAAGCAGAGTAAATGAAAATGAAAATCTGATTTAAAAAAATGGCAAACTAAATTCATAATTACTCTTCAGTTCTACGACAAATTAAATTTCTACTATTCAACAATAATTTAACTATTTAAATGTCTTCTATAGACAATTGTTGTTATTGTTAAAACACCTTCAGTTGTTGGCATAAGAAAACTCAACAGCGCCATTAAAAATGTTAATTTGATAAATGTTTTATCGTCGTTTTATCGTATGAAGGTTTTCCAGCTATAAACGGCTAATTGGGTCTGGCAGTTTTTCCAGCTCCCTGAACAGCACCTCATGCATATGCAAATTTGAATGATATGCTGACATTCAATGTCTATCCAAAAAGCCATCAAATTTTAGCATAAACTATATCATTTTATTTCTCGATTAGTGCATTACTATCGATATTTTATCGGCTTTTATCGATGTAAACTCAAACCTGTTGCATTTGCTGTTATTTTCCACTGCTCAAAACATAAACTCTTATTACAAAAACAGTTTTTCATACAATTTGCATAATTAATTCGTTTATTATACAAATTTTATAGAATTTGTGCGCAAAATGCAAATTTCTGTTAACCAAAGTCCAACCAAGAAAACTCACTGAAAAATCAATTAAAAGAGGAAAAATCAACAAATACAAAAAAACAAAAAATAGCTTTTGCAGTTTTATTGTTAAATGCAACAATGCGCCACGCCTCAGCTCCCCCTAGCCCCCCTCTTGCCTGTCTGCCTCCACATGTGGGTGGCTTGTGTTTGTTTTAGAAGCCACGCGCGCCACATTTGCACCAGCCGCCGCCCCTCCCCCCACACTCTTTGGGGGGTTCTAGTATTACTGAGGGTTCCGTTTGTGTGTCGATTGTTGGGTCATTTGGCAGTTTGGCTTATCGCCGGCCATTCAATGCATTAAAATTGCACATTTGCAATGCGCTATAAACAATAAATGAGTATACGCATTTAGTTTAGGAATGATTATTGCCTATTATGACTATCGAAAGGCATAGAACGGTATTTATCATATCGATGCACTAATCATTTATTCACCATATACCTTACCCATACTATTTTATGGTATACATTTCTATTACGAAGTGGCTACAAGTATATTTTGATAGGCATAACTCATCTTATGCCTCAGACATTATCATCAACATAAATATGAAGTACTTTTTGGAGTTTATTCACATTCTAAATATGTTTTTCATTTCCTTTTCCTATAAAAAGTCCAAAACCTGTCAAATATGCGCTATATTAACTGCATTTCTTCAATATAATTACTTATGTCTAAATGTAATTACTTGGGTAATTAGAAATACATTCAAATATGAGCTATAAAAACTGCTTTTCTTTAATATAATTACTTATATCAATAATATAATTACTTAGGTAATTAGAAATCCACTTCCCGTTGTATTCATTCTTAGTATAGTTAATTAATTACTTTAATTACCTACATGTCGTTAATATAATTACTCGGGTAATTAGAAATCCATTTTCTGTTGTATAGATTCTTATTATAGTTAATTAATTACTATAATTACCTACATGTCTTTAATATAATTATTTGGGTAATAAGAAATCCATTTTCTGTTGTATTCATTCTTATTATAGTTAATTAACTACTTTAATTACCTACATATCTTTAATATAATTACTTGAGTAATTAAAAATCGTGTTATTCCTTTTATTTATTCTTATTATAGTTAATTACATTGCAATTATTTTTAATGATATTTAAACATGTCGCCTATAGTAATTGAATTTTAAATTTTTAAGTACTTCAGTAATTACTAAAGTAATTGATAAAGATTTACTTTATTTCCTTAATAATTCCAATTTCATAAACTATCTCTTTAAATATGCCAATCAGAATGGTTTTATATCTGAACAACATTCGCCCCTTTACCTTAGTCTGGCAACGCTGTTAACATTTTCATTAACTGCGGCTTATTCAACTTAAGTTGGCCCACTGGCACGCAACTTGAAAACAACTAGACCTTAGCTGCCTTAGATACTTGCCACAAAGCGTTTATTATCCCCGCCATCCAACCCACCTACACCCTCCGCCGTACACTCAGCTAACAATGCGAGGCAATTAGGCAACCTCCGCACAGACATTCCCAAGTTGTCGGCTGAGCTTTTTATATATCTTTTTTTTATCAATGAACTGCCTTGAACTGCCGCAAGATGGCGACAGCGCCCCTCGGCTCTGATTACCTTTGCCAATCTAAAATGTGCCTTAGACAGAACTCTACCAAAGCAGCAACAACTAACACAAACTATGCGCACAACAAAAGCAACAACAGCTGTAGGCTTTTTTGAAAATTGTATATACCCTTTTTCTATTAAAAAAGGGTATACTATAAACTAGTAACCTATAGGGAATACATATTTGTGAACAGTGACTATAAGAGCTAAAGATATCTATTTTTGTGCAGATGCACTTGAAAGTTATTTTCGATTTTTTATACTCCCCCCTCAAATTAATAAAAACTATTTAGAATCCACAATATTAAAGATATAGCTTTGATTTCTTATAGACACATATTACAGCTTACATTCTAAGTTAATGTACAAATTTCATAATAATCTGAAAGCCAACAACGAAGTTATTCAAGCAACAACAAACATCCCAAGTGTGGAGCTCTTGCCTTATAAAGCAAACAGCTTACACAAGCAGTGCACTGCTTGAAGCGTGTTTCTATACAATATTTTATGTATATAACGACTGTATGTTATGATATAGTATAATACTTCTTACCTGACTAAAGGGTATTTCCCACTCGAATACTCTCAACTGGAGTTACCTTTTGTTTTTGCGTTGTTCTGTGTCAACGTCTCATTTGGAGTTCCAAAAGGTAAATGCACGCTGCGTCAAAGGGGCACACGACCTTTGACCTTTTCGTGCCGCAGGCTTTTAACTTGAGCTGCCTGCCTGAACTGCCTTCCAACGGATGATTAGTGTGCGCTCAAACGGAAAAGCGGCGTGAAAACGCACACACATGTTTTCCAAGTGGAAATGGAAGTGGAAGCCTCCAAATGTGTTCCAGAGCTGATTGAATGCGATGCGGTTTATTAATAAGTTATCGATTGCTTTTATTTTTAATCAAAATGCAGCTGGTCAAGTGTGAAGGTAGATTGTTGGATTGAAATATATATATAAAAATACTACTAAGCACTAAACCAAGTAGAATATCGAACTTGAGATGAATTTTTAAACTCTATTGTACTTAGAAATGCCCCTGGAGTATATACTTGACTATAGAATCTATAGTCCCCCCTCCCACACATTTCCAACTTTCAAAGTTGATATCAGAACAAAAGGTTGTACACAGGTTTGGGGGCATAACTCGGGATCTCTTGAAGCTTTGATGCTGAAATTTGGTATGTAAGCTAAATATATCAAATTAAATAATTAACCGACTAAACCGCTTCAAGTATGTTAGTTCAGAAACAGGAAAAACCAATTTTTATAAAAAGAAATAAATTGTTTTTTACCTATCGACAAAACGATAAACATTTCAGATTGGTTAACTGATTGGCTATCCTCTCACTCATATTTCTCTAGACATATCCGCTGAAACAATTTATTAAAGTGTTAAAACACATAATTTTTGTTTTCGAAGGAAGAAGAAAACATTTAAATCTCACATATTTTGTTTTTAGCACAGCTAAAACACAGACACTTCCAAACAGGTACGCAGCTGGCGAAAACATTTTTCATGGCCAATTCAATTTGCATGTATGTACATACATATATACATAAGTATGTATATTTATACATCTATGTATTCATTGTCTATATAAAGACCACAGATGTTTGTGTTTTCCATAGGCCTGCAAAAAGTTTTTAGCTATTTTTTTGTTTGCTAAATTTTTATTTATTTTTATTTTTTTTTGTTAATTTTAGCGGCGCGCTTAAAGCAAACAAATTAAATCGTAACATTTGTCGACGCTGCTGCAAAGGTGTACCAAAAAAAATAAGAAAAAATTTATTTAACATTTTTATTTGTTTGTTTATGTCGAAATTAACTTGGCCGAAAAGTTGTTTTTGTGAGTAGCATTCGAAATTAATTAGCATCAAGCAGCTGAAATTTATATCTGTTTAGTTGTTTCGTACAGGATGCAAAGTTTCGTAGAATGCTCATTAAATTGCTTTAAAGGGTAGTCTAAAGTGCCTCATAAAACAGGCAGAGCTAGCAACTTTGCCAACTCTATAAGGTATATGCGACAGAATTCGAACTTATCTTTAAAAGTCTGTTAAATTTGGTATATAAGCTCTCATAAACCAAACGCAGATCAAGTTTTTTTCTCATCTATATATTGCTAAGCAAACATGTGAAAATTACCTTTTACGACTTTAATATTGCACCACTATTGTTCCTTTTTTATACCATTTGTAAGGTATTTGTATGAACTCGGTGCAACATTTATTAAAAGTTGAAATCAGTTGGATATATCGGTGATATAACGTGTTAAAGGTGACACTAACACCTTGAAACATAATATCACACAAGCATACCTTCAGAGAGCTAGATTTTCCATAAAAACATATGTTTCTAAAAATTACATTAAAATTAAAAAATTTATAAACACTAATTCAAATTAAAAATAATTATTTGACTTTTATTGTTACTAGAATTTGGTCGACTGCGTTGACTACTTTGCGAAACTAGTTTCAATTATTTCACTCCATAATCAGGAGAATGTATAAAAAACAACATAAAAAGAAAACGAAAAGAAAATCAAATTACGAATTATGGTGAAAATATGATACTTGATTCTACCTGCTGAATGTGTTCTGATTTCTGATTCTGATACACCAATCTAGTAGTCAATATCACCAAAAAAAGTATTATAAAAATGAAGTAATACTTGGTTTACTATTTGAAAATGTGTTTTGCCTTGATTGTTGAGTTTCAGCAACCTTTTTGTTTTCTCTAAAATACAGATTTTTGTCTTTCTAGTTGATTTTGTGTAGCAAAGTTGACAAAATCAAGTACTTTAAAATTGCTTTCGACAAAATGTCCATTATTCCATTAAACAGGGAGAAAAAATATAGCATTGAACAACTTTTTTGTTTATCAAGAACTAATCCTGCAGATTTGACCAGGATATTAAGGAATAATAAAGAAAGTAAGCTAAAATCGATCATAACTATTTATCATATTTAAATGATACATAGTTAAATAAATAGTTATGATAGATTTATGCTTATTTTCTTTTATTATTCCTTAATACCCTGATCAAATCTGCAGGACTATATGAAGCTGGCAGCATAGTTTTCACTTAAAACAAAAAGATTTCTAGGTATTCTTGGGCCTTCTATAGGGTATACTCTAAACAATCTGTTGGCTTTGCGCTAGTTTTGACCTTGCTAATGGTAACCATGTGTGTCTGATTCGCATTAATCGACCACATGGCCCCAGGGAATGGGGCAGCAAGGCAGCTGCCTGCCCCTACCCCTCCCCATTCCCATTCCCATTCCCAAAACAGCATTACAACAACTGGCGCCACAATTCCATACCATTTCTCCATTAAGCAGGCAAGTTTTTATTGCGTTCGATTTATGATTTATGTGCCTACCTTCTGGTTTTATTAAATTGCGCCTGTTTTGTTTTGTTTTAATTTCTTTGCTTCTTGTTTTGTTTACATTAACCGACAAATTTATTGATTTTGTGAATTTATCTTGTGTTTGTGCATTTTGAAATTGTTTGTTGGCAACGCAAACTGCGCACAAATTTATTGAACATTTTACAAAATCCAAAAAGGAATATAAATATATAAAACAAGTAAGAATGCTACAGTCGAGTATACCTGACTACAAAACTCCCTGTACCCAGGTCAACAATTTCCTATCGCATCTTCGTACACTTACACATACACAAAGACGCACACACGCAAGCTACAACGCAAGCGAGGCATATTAAGTGGTGGCTGTGCTTCTTCATTCCCCTTCCAGCAGAACTGAATCTTCTTTTGTGAATAACTTTCGTGTTTATTATTCAATCGACTTGAAATTTTGACAGTAGATAAAGAGTTACTAAAGTATTATACACCCCAAATTCCAAAGCTTTATCTTTAAAATTGTTGGTATAAAACGTTTTTATCGAATTTCGGGGGAACGGGGAAAGATATCTGAAATTGGAAACAAACTTGAGCTGCGTATGGTATACAGGAACCTACATCCCAAATTTGGTGTCTCTAGTTTTAATAGTTCCTGAGATCGCCGCGTTTATACAAACGGCTAAATCGAAATCTCTTTTGATACTGACCAAGAATATATGTTCTTTATAGGGTCGGAGATGTCTCCTTCTGCCTGTTACATACATTTGCACAGATCCAATACCCCCTTTTTACCCATTTTATGGGTACAGGGAGTAAAGAGTATGTGAAATCTGTCCTGTTTTTTGTACATTATTTTTCTGCCTGTATTTTTTGTTGAATTTATCACAGTTTGACATTGAATAAATGTCAAGGCTAATGCACAAATTGTTGTTGTAGCTGCTGGTGTTCAATTGTTTTTGTCATTGTTCCTGTTGTTGTTGTAGCCACCCACATCAACCAAAATATTTGTTGAACAAAAGATCTTTTTGTTGATTTTTTTTCTAATTAAAGTAAAAATGTTTTAGCCTGAATTGAAATCTTTTGTTCGTTGCGGCACGTGTCGCCTTCGTTTGGAGGGGAGTTCGTTGTTTGCTCTCTAAAAATATATACAAGAATTACAAAATCAATAATAATCTCTGCTTGAATAAATAAGAAGAAAATCATGTGATCATTAATTGAATTAGTTAGATGATTAGCTGTGCTGGCTTATCAGCTTCTCTTAATTAAAGGGGCAGCAGCTAAATGAGGTAAGTTCTTTATTTAGATGCTGCCCCCACACATATGTATACATATATACACACATGTATGTGAGTATTCTTGATTGTAACAGTCATAATCTATTTATTAGATGACATCAATGCGCTTATAATAAGTATACAACGTGAGCTGACCTTTAACGAACTTACAACTTTGGACAAGAGTATTACATTTGGAGCCCCAATATAACTAAATATACTAAATTTTGGACCATTACTGGCAGGAAAAAATACACTTAATTAGTTCATATGCCTTTCCTCTACACTGAGGCTTTCCTCCAAAGTCCTGTTATTCAAAATGATGATTATTCCTATCTGGACATACAGAATATAAAGGAATATCAATTATTAACTATGACTTAATCAAAAACTTAATGACATATTGAAATGTCTTATCGGATGTGCTCCTCTTAGTCAGAAACTCCATTATTATGAACAATCTGGGCGTATTTTAGCAGTTCCTTCATCTATATAGTGCCGATGCTTCAGATATGAACTGAAGCAGAGGAGATCTCTAGAAGACTAAAGCTCTTTCCTTAAAAGTCGCTCAGATTTAGCGGAAATTAGCTCTAGACAGAAATCAGATTTCATCCGTATATCGGGATAAACTCTCTCTCTCTCTCCGTCTAAGTGTGTTCTTATGGAGTAAGAAAAGTCAGATCCCTATAGTATCACAATGGGTCAACAAATAGCGTATGTTTATTGTATACGAAAGTCATCCTAAGCTAACTTAACCTTTTGTCCTTGTCTTATATATAAGGTATGTTACGTTATGTCAAAGAGCAGATTTCATCCGCATATCGGGATAAACTCTCTCTCTCTCTGTCTAAGTGTGTTCTTATGGAGTAAGGAAAGTCAGATCTATTGTACTGTATTTGAAAGTCATCCTAAGCTAACTTATCCTTTTGTCTATATAACTATATACATACATATCGTATGTTACATTTGACATAAGTCAAAGAGCAGATTTCATCCTTATATCGGGATAAACTCTCTCTCTCTCTCTGTCTAAGTGAGTTCTTATGGGGTAAGAAATGTCAGATCTATAGTAACACAATGGGCCAACAAATAGCGTATGTTTATTGTATTCGAAAGTCATCCTAAGCTAACTTAACCTTTTGTGACAAAAGTTTTGTCTACATAACTATATATATACATATCGTATGTTACATTATGTCAAAGAGCAGATTTCATCCGTTATATCGGGATAAACTCTCTCTCTCTCTCTCTCTCTGTCTAAGTGTGTTCTTATGGAGTAAGGAAGGTCAGATCTATTGTACTGTATTTGAAAGTCATCCTAAGCTATCTTAACCTTTTGTCTACATAACTATATATACATATCGTATATAACATTATGTCAAGCATACATCATGGTTACTTATCGCTACAAAGTTGCTGATTTGCATTACTTTTTGTATGATAACTCGTCTGAGAGTATTTAAATAAATAACAGGGAATTACAATAAACAAGCTGACTTCGTTTTTCAATTGCCAACAAGTAAGCCATAGATCACAGCAGCCAGGCCATTTGAATACTCACTCGGAGCCAGACTTGCAGTCTAACCTATTGGCTTAGACTTATCATAAAGCTCAGCTGAAAGGCGTTGGTAATAAACTGATTGGCTTACACAAACACGTTTGCAAATTTGCATTTAGTTGCATTTAGCATTCGATAAGGAGTGGCAATCGAGGGGGTTGGAGGCGGGGCGGGGCGGCTGGCTGACCGGCTCATCAAGCACGTGAAAGCCGGCTGATAGAAGCAGCCAAGCGTGTGTGTGTGGCCAGAGGGAGGGAGGTGCAGGGCAGCAGGCAGCCACACCCCCAAAAACGAGGGGAGTATGCGGGTCAGTACGTGCCTAGACAAACAATTTGCGGTCAAGTTACGACGCATATGGCAAAGTACTCGCATCGAATTGGAATTGAAACTGAAATTGAAATTAATATTGCTAAAACGTTTCATAAGTCAGCTGGCAAATGATGATAACATTGATAACGATTGTTCATGATTACGTTAATGTTGTTGTTTATTATTAGCTGAAGACGCCAGGCCGTCTCTCAGACAATTCACTTAGCCAACAATTTCTTTCAGCGATTGTGGGTGCGTCTTAGCTTGCCATAGATATGACAGGGAAGTACTAAATCGATATATTCCTTATATCTATCGTTTTGTCATTTCGATCAGTGTTATATATTTGCAGTCATAATTAGTTATAACAAACTCGATATTAACACAACCTAAGCAAACGCGAGCTGTCATATTGTGTCATATCTCCTCGACATATAGTCATATATATATGACACATACTCATATGTATGTCATATGTTATGTTAGTTAAAGCAAACTCGATATTAACACAACTTATGCAAAGGCGGGCTGTCATATTGTTGTGCCATATCTCCTCGACATATAGTCATATATATATGACACATACTCATATGTGTAAACTAAGAAAACAGTGGAGTTAAGTTAATTATAAAGTACATAATTTCCCATAATTTGTTTAATTAGGTGGAAATACACATAAACGAACCTATGCCCACTTCCGAGTACTTTTCATTACGAATTGTTTTTAATTTGAATGTAATATTTATTTACTCAAAATTTACAAAAATTATACATTTAAGTGGAAGTAGAATAGCTAATCATCATTATTGTATGTAAGAAAATGGGTAAAAAAAACAGTTCTTGTTGAAAATTCGTAAAATCAACTGAAATAGGAAGAAGTTTAGTATAATGTCTAGTTAGAAGCCTCAATTCCTTTATGATGTTATGTCCGAATAGTTTGAGATTCTTATATCGAGTTATTAAGGCCGTTGTAGTTCATTTTAATAAAAACAATATCATATCCTTTTGAGTCTTTTAGTTTTTATTCCACTTGCAAATCTTTAAAAGAAGAACATTCAAACGCTTTTCAGAATTCAAAATAACAGGTCTGAAAAGATAATTTTTCAGACTTGAAATAAATAAATCAAAGTTTGTTGGATTTCAATTATGATTTTTAATACAAAAACAGAGTTTTCATCAAAAAACCATTGCTAAAATACTTATTTATGTGTGTCGTCATATGACAGACACGTGTGTCATATGGATACATTTTACTCCCTGTTTCATATGCAAAGTTGACGTCATAGGATGAGCAGTCATATCATTCAGAATTGTTTCAACTTTTGCGGCTTGATGACGTTCTCATTATAATAAGCCACAGGTCATTATACAGAAATAATATGTCACAGTTATGACATATGACACCATATGACGTGTTTCGTAAGACAAAAGGTTCGCTTAAAATGAATAAGACACATTTTTGAAACGAAATTAGACGCAATGATGCCATATGGCGCCTGCATTAGCTTCTACTTAGTTATGATGTCATACTATGCACTTGCTCAGAATAATGACACTGAAAACTCAGTCAACGTCAGTCAATACTCTTGTCAGAAGGGGGGACAGAGCTGTGTGGGCGGCACAGAGTTGCATTTGAGTCATGCCTCGTGTGAGTTTGACATTGAACATGTTTCAGGGTTTCTTTTTTTTCGCTCTTTTTCTTATGCTGCGTTTATTTCTCGCACTTGTGACGTCACTGTTCCCGAAAAATACCCAAAAAATACAAAAATGGTTGAAAAATGAGCTGCATATTTTTTGTGGGCAAATATTTGGCTTTTATCTTGCATTGCAATGCTCTTTTATGACTCAATTTAAAAACAAATAAACGTCAAGTAAACATTTTACTCTACTTAATTCCAAGACTCGATGACGTCAAACAAAAGTTATGGAAATGAAAAGATTTATGTTTGCTCCATGAAGATGAAAGGAAGAAATACTTCTGTATGTCTTATTTTGGCGAGTTTATAGTTAGTTTAAAGGAATTATTTGGATGTGGAAGAAAAAAGAATACTGATACGGGTTCTATTCATTCCAGTCTTGCCAATAACTTTCTTTGTTTAGTGAAATTCATATAAATTTTAAGCATTTCTCATATGACAAGAGCTATAAACTTTATTATTTATGTTATTAATTTACAACAATTAAGTCGCTTTGACGTCAGTGAAAGGCAAAGACCCCTGTCAAGAGTAAAACCTTTAAAAATTACACCTTTTTTTGGCATCCAGATTCTGTATCGACCCAGGCTCCATTTGCATAATAACAATAACTGAATTAACCGACTTATTTTCACCGGAATTTACAGGGTTTTTAAAGGCACAATAAGTGTAATTTGACTTTAATTCATTTTACTTTCAACAAGGCTGCTTAGCAGCAAATATATGTTTTAAATATTACAAATAAATTCTTTATAAGGAGACCAAAATTCGGTTTCTGTGTAAAGTTTCTTGAGGAGTAGAATTCGTTAGGGAGAGTTTTCAATATATAGACCAAAATGCGATGCTTGCGTAAATTTCCTTAAGGATTAGAATTCGTTAAAGAGAGTTTTCAATATATATCTGGTAAAATTATAGCCGAAGGCCTAGCAGCCAGTGCTAAATTAAACTAGTTAGATATACTTTTAATAATTGTACCTAGCTTTAAATAAATAAATCTGGTAAATTAAATTGATCTTTAGACCAACAATGTCAAGTAAACTAGAAATCTACCTTTAGAAAACCAAAATTTAAGCTCAAAATGCATTCAGTATAGAATTCGTTTCAGTTTTGATCAAGTCATGCGAGGGTGAAAGCCTAGGATGAATAACTATATACTATAAGACTTAGGAACTATAACTATAACTAAGTCGTATCGGCTGCAAATATTATTCACCATCTTAAGAATATACCTTTTTTTAAATCTCTAATCAATTGAGTTTATTAAAAACCTTTCACCCTAAAATCACATGGGGGGAAATACAGGCTCCGTACTTTTTGTTTTTATCAAATGAATCATTTTCAGATTTTCTAAAATGAAGCGTTTGTAAAAACTTACCTGTTGCATGCCACTTGAAAATAGTGTAGTTTAAATTTAGGCAAATTGATGACAGATGAAAGTTTAGCCAGGATATGGAAAAGGATGAAAACTATGGAACCTCTAAGGAGATTTAATACCCCTTTATTTTAACCTTGAGGTTTCGTTGGCTCTTTCCAAAAAATTAAGTTGCATTAGAGTGAAAATGCGAGCTTATTTTTCTATTAAATAGCCATTAAGTTGAACTTGACGTGAAGTTGTTGCCTTTCGCTTTTGAGGATGCTAGAGGTCAAACACGCCCCGCCCCACTCACTCGCCGCCCCCCTAATGGGGCGCAACAAATGGTGGCTCAAATTGCAGGCAACTTTGTTGCTCAGTGCATTTAATAGAGAAGCAAACCAAAACCAAAAAAAAAAAAAAACGAAAGTATAAAATAATAAAAATGCAACGCGGAGCCGCCTCACGATTTTGGTTTGTTGAAGCTGCCACAGGCAGCGGATAATTTGCCGTTTAAAAGATGTTGTTGTTGTGGTTGTTGTTGTTGTTGTTGTGTGGTGGTTATTGTGGTGGCTAATGTTTCATAACAACAACCAAACAATGCCTGGAAATGGCTGTCAGCAGCAGCAGCAGCAGCAACAAGAAATCAACATTCAACAACTTTTCAGCTGCTGTTGTTCGTTCGTTCGTCTCGTTGCACAATCAAATTTGTTGCCAATGAATTTTTCACTGATTTTTGCATGCAATTTGTGTTACATATTTACACACACACACCTGTCTGTGTGTGTGCGTGTGTGTGTGTACTGTAGGTGTTTGCTAATTAAGTAGGCGTGCCCATCAAAAAGTTGTTTTGTGTGAAAAATAACCAAAAATATTCAACACTTAACAGCTGTTAATGGCCAATAAAAACGCCAAAACAAACAAGAACAAGAAGAAGAGCAACACACGCGTTGTCAACAATCCCCAAAGATAGTATAGTATATAGTATATATTGTCTCTTGGATCAAATTGGTTCAGGCTAATTGGTTTTACTAATTTACATATTGCTGCTATTTTAGTAACAAATTTTCATAATAAGTACATTTTGTAACAAAATTATTATATCTCAAAATGAAATCCTAATTATTGCTTGCTGAATTCTTCAGGTCGAGCAAGAAATCCATTTCCCATAGAAAATTATTTAGTTATTTAAAAACTTATCCTATACTTAAAACTATATGACAAGTGATGTATCAGCTAAGAAATAATAGATAGTTTTTTTTAATAGATAGTTAATACTAAGATTCTTTCCAAGCCTATATCTTCCACAGATTTAAGGATTTGTAGTTAATACTAAGATTCTTTCCAGGCCCTATATCTTCCTGAGATTTAAAGATTGGCAGTTAATGCTAAGATTCCAGAGAGATTCTTTCTTCCACAGTATATTGGTACTTAATACTAAGATTCTTTTCAGTCCTATATCTTCCACAATTTTATAGATTGGGTCACCATTTGGGTAAGGTTTCTTAATCATCTTGATAGATTAGATAATACTTCATGGGAACTGGGCATATTACAGTCAAAAGCTCCCTTTCGAAAGGGAAACATTATTACTTGCTTTTTTTTATATGTGATTTAAAAGTTGAACAACTTTTGAAAATGGTAATATATACATGAAAAAAGTACAGCTTAAGGCAGTTGGATTCATTCTTCTGGGTTTCTAAAGGGTTGCTCACAGGGATATACCTAGACCTTTTATAAAGAAGGAGAAATTCCCCATCATTGGTGGTTAAGATATTCTTGGCTTAAACTTCACTAGCTTCGCCCAAGTATTTCCCCTTCGGTTGTTGGAATCAGTAAGTTTTGATCCAAAAATAGATTCTATTTTCGAGATTCTTAATTGGATTATTGCAATTTATTTGTGATCCCGATAATCTTAAACTTTATTGAAGAACAAAATCGATACTTCTTTTCAAACGATAACAGATATTTATGATGACTATCGAGTACTTATTAAATACATTACGATGTTATCGACAAATATATTTTTATCGATAACATTTAAACACTTATATAATACTTGATAACTAAGGTTGATTATATACTAATATTGCACAAGCTGATACTCTGTATATAGTATACTATATAGTGATATTATAGTACATTTCTAATGCATTAATGCCGCCCTCGTTTCAAGTTAATTTTGGTGCCCATCTCCGCTGATTTCAAAATTATTTTCCTTCGGATCGAAATCGTTACGCACATTTTCTCTCCTAAGTATTTTATTGCGTGCGTGTCGGCCAACAATTTTCCACATTTAATGGGATTTCGAAATTGCCGCTGGCGTTGCCAAAGTCGTAAAAAGCAAAAATTGCGAAAATCCAAAAAAATGAAATTAAATTGTTATGCCCAAAGAGAGCTTTTACGGAAGGTATACTATATGTATCCAAAGTTTATATGTCTAAATATTTGTATTGAAATGTCTTAAATAAGTTTTGTTTTGTTTGCTAATGCCATTTTTTCTGCTTCTTTCTATTTGCAGGTGAGTTTTGATAATTGCAATCATAAATTGAAATTGAAATGGAAATTGAAATGGGAATGTATGGTAAGCAGTAATTTTAATGGGCTGGGGAGAGTAGTCGCAAAGGGAAGAGGGCGCAATGCGGCCTCCTCTCCCCAGGGAAGCCAGAAAGCTTTTTTGACAGGTTGTGCACACAAACAAAGCATAGAGCCTGCTCAGACCAAAGGCAAATCAGCTGATGGCCCCGCGAACAATCTAGGCGGGCAATGACGTTGCACAAAGCGAGCTTCCAGGTTGGGGGTTGCTCTTGAGGGGGTGGTTATTAAGTGGGCTGAGCTTGAGTCGGGTTATTGAGCCTGCTCACACCTTATGCTTGGCTTAATTGTTTTTTTTTGTACACAACGTGGCAAATTGTAATAATTGTCATTGTGTTGTTGTTGTTGATGCTGCGACGCGACGCTTCAGTGAATTTCAAAAGTTCTTTTGCCGTTAAATGTGCGTTTGCTCTCACACGCTCGCTGTTTCGCGCGCTCACTCTCTCTTACACACATTGCTGTTGCTGACAAGTGCAGTTCGTTCGCTCTTTAATTCAGCTATAACAAAAAAGCTTTTCAAGCAGCCATGTTGCTTTTTGTGCTTGATTGCAAGCTTGTATGTGTGTGTGTGTGTGCGTGCGTGCTGGGAGAGAGCTGTTCTTGTCAGACGTTTTCATAAATTACCTGGCTCCAGCCCAAAACTACATACACACACACATTCATACGAATGTAGATATTTGTATTTGGGCATTCATTTCGTGTGGTTTTGTTTGTTTGTTTGTTTACATGCTTTTTGTTTGTTTTGAGCGCGAGCCACAAACGTGGCTGCCATGTGACTACTCACTTATTATGTACATATGTATGTATGTATGTGCATGTGCATGGTTATGTATGTATGCGCGCTGCACAGCAATCGATGCCAGTAACAATAGAATCGATGTTTCTGTTTTCAGCTGCTATCGATTGTTTTCTTATATCGCTCTACTAGTTAGGTCTAAAATCTAGCAAGTAACCAAAAAAACAGTTACATTGTTTTGAGGTTAGGTTAATTACTTAAATCATTTGTTGCAAAATAACTTAATGTAACAAACAAATTGTTAACTCTTACGAGAGCTGTTTTTACAACCGGATGTTAACTCTTTCGAGCGTGCACTGTTTACGCTGATTGAGTTGTTACTACATATGTAATTTCCCATTAGCTGCAACTCCATGAATATTTATATTGATAAAATGATATTACAAGTAATGTTCATTTCAAAACATACTTGTTTGTTGTTAAAATATAATTGTTTGGGTTTTTTAATTATAAATTCTCGATTTTCTTGCGTTTTTTCTGCAGCTCTAGTATGTACACACATACATACATACTTACTTACTAGTGTATTTGTAAGCAGTTCAGCTTTCGTTTCGTTTTCATGCTGCGGCTCTAAAACTCTGTAAGCTTTGCTTAAGCTGCGACGCAGCAGCGCTGCCGCGCTGCCCTTTGCCACCCAGCTGGGCTGAACAAAACTTTCAGCTTCAGCAATTACCGCAACTTCAAAAAGCAACCACCAAAAGCTGCGCTGCTGCTGCTGCTGCGGCTTGCTGTTGTTGTTGTTATTGTAACCTGGTTGTCGCTGTCTACATTGTTGTTGCCAGTCAGTCAGCTCTCTCACGGAACAACAACAGCAGCAGCAGCCAAAAGCAACTCAACGTTCAGTTATGCTGAGGAGCTCTGGCGCAGCAAACACGAAAAAATCAGACACACGATAAAATTTGAGTTGCTTCTTGGCATTGTTTTTGTTGCTCGTGTTATTTTTACAATAGTTTCTTTATTGTTTTTGTGTTTTCGCGTGCTTAAGCAACAATCATTTTTTTGTTACAGTGCTTTTGTAGTTGGCATTTCAATTGTTTAAATTGTGTGTGTGAAAAAGAAAAAACGAGCAGCAGCAAATAGAAGTAAATGAATTTATACTTCAGAGGCACAGGTCATAGCAAAATTTGTTTATAAAAAACGGCCGCAGCAAATAAACAATATCTCTTACACGCACTCAAATGCAGTTAAAAGTTGTTAAAAGTTTTTAACAAAACGTCTCGCGCGTTTTTTTTAACATTTTCACTCAGCAAGAGAGAACAAAGTAAAAGAGAAGCGAGCGCGCAAGAGAGCGCTGAATTCAAATTAACTGCGTCTCTCTCTCTTTCTGCTGAATGCTCCACTGAGAGCGTAACATTGCTTGCGCTCAATCGCCCCGCGGCCAGCATAAAAATACTGGAGCCCCGTGTTGTTGTTATTTTAATGTAAAACGAAACAATTGAAGAGAGCAAAAAAGTTGGAAAAACATAAAAGCTTTTTAAGCATAAGAAAGTCGAGAAATACAAAAAAGTGAAACTCATTACAACAAAATAGCTAAGAATTCTAAAGAAAATTCAACAAAGGTCAAATTAAAAGAACAAGGAAATTAAACTTAATTATCACAAAGAAAAGTCGAAGAAAAACAACTGCAACGGCATTTATACAACATTCTCTGTGAAAAGTGAACAAAAGAGGCAAATTACAAAGTATTCTCATATACATAATTGCTTATGTATGTACACATATCATACGATTAGACTCTATATAACGGTCTAACTGACAATTACGTTACTCGAAAGCAATCAAACATTGTACATATACTTATATACATATACACTCGGGAAACATTGCACAGTTAACCCGCATTAGCCCAAATTTGATAATGAAAACTGAAGCCGGCACCAATAATAATACAACAAAAATGGATTTCGATATGTATCCAAGCATTTCGGGCAAACAACAGGATCCAGTTCGTGAAGTTGTTATGAAATACATTGATTACTTTCTGCCAGAATCCGAGTGAGTATATATCGAGGAGGAGTAATGGAAAGTTGGAATGTTCTTGATGACAGTAATGATAGGCTAAATATAGCCTGCAGCGATAAGAGGCATATTTCCAACGGTTTTCTATCTATTTGCAGAGCTTTAAAAGCTCAAGTATAGCTCATAAAACTGTGCAATATCTTAAGCTTTGTAGGCACAGGAAAATATTTACTTTAAGCTTGGGTACTATTTTTAGCAAGTAGGATAGCTTAAGCTACCCAGATATCATTTTGTTTTGCTTATTTCTGGCGTTCAGAACGGGCCTAGCAAATCTATTTTTCTACTCAGCTATCAGGTAGATCATCAGTAGTCCTGATACTAAATTTCATGAGTCTAGCCTTAAAATTAAGGCAGATATGGGTGGATTTGCGGGGGAACTTTGCACAAGCTGAATATACTCGTGTTTCTTTTGGAAACATATTAGAGATAATTGTGTTTAAGCTGTTACAAAGCTTTATGAAACAAAATGTTCTAATGGCTTATACAAAGTTCATAGGTTTGTTCAAGACCTTTTCATGCTACTTAGTTCTTTTTTCATTTTTGAATTAAATATCAACTCTTTTCCACTGTTTGAAGTTGTATCCGAAGAGAATTTCTTTCACTAGCTCACTAGAGCACCAGCGGTAGTATCCTGGTCGGCTCCTGGTCATTTATCCCGTGCAGAGTCGTACGTGGCCGTAGTATTAACACATATATTTCCCCTAGAACGTTTCCCTGCCCTACGCCCAGCGTCCCAGCAAATTTTCTTGTAAGTGCTGGACTCATACAGACTGAGATCTGTACCCCCCGGCTGGAAAACTCCCTTACAACATAGCTTTGTTTGGGATAGCTCTAATTGGAATCGTAAATGGGATCATTTCTAACTGCTTACCAAGATAATTGTAAACTGTGACATTTTATATATATTTTAAAGGTTTTGTTTTTGTATAATATGTTAATTATTTCAACTGTTATTGTTACTTAACTAAATGACTGTCAACTGTTACAGCTGGGCATAATTTTAAAGTCAATTACAACTATTTATAAACCAAAAAGCGAGTTAACTTTTCAACTTGACAACCATAACTTAATTTTAAATCCCGTTCAACAAATCTACAAATTCAACTGGTTACCAAGTGTACTACTTACATATACATATATCTACATGTATATAGAGATTATATCACAATATCTGTGGCTGCTAATTAGTTTTTTTTAAATCCACATTGGATATTGTTATTGATCTGTTTAGCTGAGGCTCTATTTATAGCACCTGCTGGCAATTGGATGTCAATTTGCAATTGAATTTTGACACAAACTCAAGCTAAAATTGAAAAATTGAATAATTTGGTGTTACATGACTTTAGCAATTGGCCACAGACATCTAAAATTAGCTAAACATGTCTTGTTATATAGGTCGTTTATACCAGAGGCTCGTTGTAAACTGCCTGTTGTTGAGTAAGGCACGAAATTATCGTTTATAAGATACATATTTGTATCTCATAGATACTGGTTATGCACGTCCAGCTTCCTGTGTGTGTGGCTGCGTTCCGCATTACATCAGCGCCAAAACGCATCGTTAGCTGATCAAAAATATATATATATACAATATATATATATATATATTTGTTGTTGTTTTATTTTCGCTTGGCCTGACCTCATTGCTTTTGGCCTGGCCCGTTACGCTGAGACGTCCAGTTAGGCAACTTGTTGCAGGCGGGATGAGTTGCAAGTTGTGTGCCAGTTTGTGCCACGCGTTGCAAGCTCAAGCTGAAGCTGAAGCTGTAACTATGCTCATGTATCTGTGGCTGAAGCCTGCCAAGTTGGCGACATTTTAGACACTTTAAGGCTTCCTACAACTTTGTTGCCTCTCGAACTCCTCTGGCAGCAACTTCAGCTTCATTTCTCGGTCGTCGCTCGAGTTTGTGAACCGGTTTTTAAACTTGCGGCTTTAACTGTATTTACAGGGCCCACACAATTGGCATTTCGTTGTTGTTATTGCTGTTGTTGTTGTTGTTGTTTTGTTGCCCTTTTTAGTATGTGTTTTTATCTTTTTTCCTTCATTTGTTGTTGTAAGTTTTTTTTTGTTTCGTTTTCATATCGTTTAATGATTAAGTTTTATAATTGGGTCAGGGACAGAAAATTTTAATGCCATTTTTGATTTTCATTATTTAGGCGATTAATTCAAAAGTGTGAGGCTCGCATTTTTTATTATTATTGTTTATGTATTTCTCTTTTTTTTATTGTTTTCAATTGGGGGTAAAGAAATCAGAAATCGCAAACTGAGGTATAGCTTGCGAGGATCGAAATTCAGATAAATAAGAATTTCTTTGTCAAAAGTGAATCGATTTCCATGCGGAATGGCTTATTGGCATACTTTATTTTAAGGCCCCTTGACTTATTTCAGATATGTCTTGGTATGTGAAAAATAAAGTCTTCGAGTGAGATCTACACCTGACGCCTATCGGTGACCAATAAATCGGCACTATAGTCGCTATTATGAAGGCTAGCGAACCATCTAAGCCCTTAGCCAACAGGCTCAACATAAGACTAAAGCGCATCTACCCAAGGGACCTCTCCAGTAGGAGAATCCTCTAATAATGTACATGATATTTTTACTCCCTGTACCCATAAAATGGGTAAAAAGGGTGTATTAGATCTGTGCAAATGTCCGTCTGTCTGTCCGTCCGTGTGTATGAACGCGTCGATCTCAGCAACTATAAGAACTAGAGACACCAAATTTGGTCAAGGTTATTTCAAATTTCAGATATCTTCCCCCGTTTCCCTGCAATTCGATAAAAACGTTTCATACCAACAATTTTAAAGATAAAGCTTTGGGATTTGCAATGTAACTCTTAATCTACTGTCAAAATTTCAAGTCGATCGGATAATAAACACGGAAGTTATTAACGAAAGAAGATTCCGTGCTGTAGCAAGGGGGAAGAAGAAGCACAGCCGCCACTTAAAATGCCTCGCTTACGCAGTGGCTCGTGTGTGCGGCTTTTTGTATGTGTGTGTATGTGTAAGTGGACGGAGATGTGATTGGAAGCTTTACACCTGGGTACAGGGAGTTTCGTAATCGAGTATACTCGACTAGAGCATTCTTACTTGTTTTAAATTAGAACCTTGAAGTTTCCCTTTTAATTGATTGCAGACATAATCTTCCCTGCAGAATGTCTTTTTTAATCATTATTTGTCAAAGATTAACCGAATTAAGAACACCCAAGAGAGTTAAGAGCTGACTATGTGTACTTTGTTTCAAATTTCGAATCAAATTGATTTAAACTGGCTGCTCACACAAAATATCTGAAGTACTTGGCATGCTTTAGACTTTGTAGACGATGACTTCCTGTTTTTTTATATACATATTTTTTTGCGCCCTAGAATCGAAACATTTTTATGATGTTGTTCACTTCCGCACAATTGTAAACAATGTGCGGCGCTCGAATGCAAATAAACACTTCAACTAAATGCTCTAAAAGTTGTCAATGCGGAAAATGCGCACAAGAAGAGTCCAAGTTGAGTTCTTGAGTATTTTTTTGTTTTCCTCCCTTTTTGCTGACATTAGCAGAATTCTGTTGGCACTTCAATTTTTCAACACAAATCATTTGCATTGTTTGTGTTTATGCAACACGTCAGCAGATAGTATGAAAATTGCTGAGGCAGCCCCAGTTGCGAATGGGAATGGGAATAAAACAGAAACTTCAACTTCAACTGGGACTGGAACTGGAATTGTGAGCCAGAGGTATCTGCAACATCCGCAAGTTTAACATATCGGAAACTGTGGACAGGAAATACCAAGCTAGGGATCTTTATTATTGTTTAGCACTGATATTTGTGTGAATTCTGTGTGCAACAACCAAAATAGCAGCGCCAGCTAAATGCCAAAGAGCAGCGACACCAGCAGCCACATAGAATATCAAGTAAGAATGCTTTAGTCGAGTGTATAACACCCTGTAATCAGGTCTGATATTCTCAAATACATAGTTGTGTAACTAATTGGCAAGCAGCTTAGCGGGAATGTAAGCAAGTAGAATTAACATAACTTCGTTGTTTATTGTGCGATTGTTCTGAAACTTTTGCAGTGGATCCGAAGTGACTTAAGAAGAATGCGAGCCAAAAATGAAGGCTATATCTTGAAAATGATCGATATTAAACGTTTTTTATAAGTTACGGGGAGTGTGGGGGGTGTTTTATGAATTTGAAATACACTTGGTATACAGGATAGTTCTTTAAAGGGTTCTCTGGGTTCTCTGTACGCATAGGCAGATAGATCAAGACTAGATCAATCAGGGTCCTTATCGTGTCTCCTTCTGCCTGTTACATATAGTTGCTCAGTGGTAGACCCCTTGTTCTCCATGTTTTTGGCAACAGGGTGTAGAAACGCTAAGTGACCTGGCCACACTGGCAACGGGCCAAGGGAGAAGGCGAAGATGAAGAAACCCCAGCGATTGAACAGCTCTGATAGAGCCGCCTCGATTCGATTAATTTGCATGCCAATTGGCGTGTAATTTGACGTTTTCTGTTGCAGTTGCAGTTTCTGTTGCTGTTTCTGTTGCAGTCAAAACACAACATAACAAAGCAACAACCGCAGCAGGCAACTGAAATTGGCACGTCGTCGTTTTTTTTTTTTTTGTTTTTTGTGCACTCTGGCGCCACTGCGTGTAAACTGAACGACCGCAGAGCTCAATAAATATTACGTATACGACTTGGCAGTTTCAAATAACCAGAGCCAAGAGCATTACAGCTTTTTATTGAACTGTGTAACGCTAAAAGCAATTTCAATAACAAGTCTAAGTAATGCTGTTATTTTTAGGTCTTTAAGTTAATAAATATATTTTAAAAGGCATCTTAAATTCTTTTTAAAGTTATTTTAATTTTCTCCGATCTCTTCAGTTCTAAAGTATGTGTAGGTAAAGCCAAAAGATTACTCTTGATTACATGACGGGAGTGGGAGGGTGCTTGGCATATGATTACGTAATCTATCTAAGAGCCTTCTTTCACCAATATTGTTTTCAAATTTCGAAAGAAATTAATTTTGAATGATTACGTAATCATAGTGCGGGGAGGTCAGCCAAATGATAATCAAAAAAAGGCCTTCTTTCACCAATATTGTTTTCAAATTTCGGAAGAATTTAATTTTGAATGATTACGTAATCATAGGGGGGAGGTCAGCCAAATGATTACGCTTGATTACATGGGGGGTGGGAGGGTATTAAAAAAGGGCAAAAACGTGATTACGTAATATGTGGAGGACCCGGCTTGGAGGATCACTGATAACATCGATACTTTTTCAGCTGTAATCAAAGTTTTGTACCTTGATTAGCAATTTTTGAAGTTCATATGCAACTGTTCTATGCGAATTTTTTTAAAATCTTTTTTTTTAAATTTTTTTATATTTTTTAATTTTTATTTTAATATTTAATATTGTAACTGTTATTATTATATAAACAACTTAAATTAAAATTAATAGGATAAATACTAAGGCAACCTAATCTAAACTTAAGTCCGAATTCTATGCGAACTAGACTTAGACTTAAGCTTTGACAGTTAAACTTGGTACCTGAGCTACTGACATAATAATTATGTTTTTAAAACTAAAATGATAACAAAATAAAACATTTACCTAAAGGTATGCCATACAAAAATGTAAGAAATAATCACACAAATTTCGTTCTACTAGTTCTATGTTTTTGTTTTTTTATAGAACAAAAGTATTTCCTATTCATTTGAACATAGTAAGGGTATTCAAAGTTCAGTTTACACATTAAATTTCACATTGTCTTTGGCGCTGACACATTTATAAAAAAAAAAACAAAAAAAACACAAAAAAAACTTTGTTCATCACGTGATTTGAAGCCCAACTAGCAATCGGAAACGTGCTGCAACAGCAAATAAAATTGATTATATGTATGCATGTGCATAAAATCAAATAAAATGGAAATGAAAAAATATAAAAAATAAAAGAAAAACTAAATTCAATATGAAATTAACGCAAGCAACAAAAAGTGACATCATTGTTGCTCTTTTGAACGACTCAGACGGCGGGGAGCGCTTGAACTTTAATAAACTTTGCACTTTTTGTTTCTTTCTTTCTTTCTTTATGTGTGTTTGTATTTTCCTTCTTATTCATTCATCACGCTGCGCTTTGCTTGTGCTTCATTTCGTTGTCCATTTCACGTTCTGCCTTTTGCGCCCCGTGTGACGTCAGCCGCGACTGACCAGGCTTAATTATTCAGAAGCGTGTTGATAACACCTAACGATAATGATAATGATAATGTTGATGATAATGTTGATGATACCCCTAATGATGCTGCTGCCGCCGTTTCGAAATTAGGGTGTTGATGGTTCAGGGCAAGAGATTAGCAAAAGATTTGACCTTAGATTTCAATTTATATAAATTTATTAGACTTTAATCAAACAAAAACCAAAAAATATATATTTGAAAATTAAAACACATGGCATTTAAAATTACCAAATAAAAACAACGCCCTGAATTAATCAGAACTTTTGAAAACATTCGTTGCGACACCTTAAAGCCCATTACACAATTTTTGTGCTATAATTCCCAAATAGTTCTAGCGCTGACAAGGTTATATGAAAAAAGATTACTGAGTAATGATGATTAGCTGTAATTACAGTGCAATCAGCTGTATATAACTGCATATTTCTATACTTCTTGAAGTCGAAAACCTGATTTAATTGATTCTTTCCAGACAAGCAAAGAAACTAAATGTTCCATACAAAAAGTTAGATAAAACTAGTTAAATGTTTTAGAATATTCAACAGTTGTGAACAAATTCTATTCAATAGTATATATATAGCAGTATAGTAGTATATATGCCCATAAACAGTTAAAAAGCCATACTAAAACTTCCTAAAAAAGAATTTAATGACTTGAAGCTCTTAGTATATTCATTGTTGCACAAAAAAAGTGTGAATGTATTTGTTTTAGTTATTGAGCAACGTTTCGTTTTTTATCAAATGCGATTTACAGTGCCATTGACCGTTGTCCGCAATGACATTGACAATACACACATACCTATACAGATACAGATACAGATACATATATATATATGCATATATGTATATATACAATACAAAATACATATGTAAGTGTGCTTATTTTATGGGCATTAACCAAAGAAAGAGAACAAAAGTCACGCCATGAGTCATTGCACTCAACGTGGGGTCGTCCAGGCTGGAACTTTTACTTTTTTTTCTTCTTCTCGGTATGCCACAAAATGTGATTGAACGGAGGGGGAGGGGGGGCAGCGATACGGTGCATCGTTGTCGTCTACAAGGGCGGCCGGTTAAGAAACTTTCGCATTTCGTCCTTGTAGTGTCAGGGAACTGACTCGACCCAGCCAAGCCCATAAAAGAAATAAAAAATATAATAAAAAACCTCATCATTCTGTGCGAGACAAGCGGCATTTTTAATAGTCGCTCGACTTTAATTATTTCGCAAGCCCGCGCGAATCCATCCATTTAAATAAGTTGCGTTTCAACAACAATAATCACGAAAGTGAGTTCCTTTTTTCTTTCCTTCATCAACAGACTCATAAATAAAATAATTAAGTTATTTTTAAAGTTAAAGGCTTTATAATATGCGAATTTCATTTTCATATCACGCGTATCATTCTGAAAAATGTGTAAAAATGTATTTACATAGCTCAAGTTAAATTTATATGCAAAAATGCACATAAATTCAGTAAATGTGAAGCATTAAGTGAAAATGCACTTTGAGATACAGTAATGTGAAAGAAAATACGTAAAGTAATATATAGAAATGACAAATATTGTCGTTCCCGTGACTGAATATCAAGAATACAGTATACAGTTGGGATTGCGACGGGAAACGGGATGATCGGGTTGAATTTTCAATCCCAATCCCATATCTAGTACACAGAAATGAACAATTACAGTCCTGTTAGCAGTAACAGTTCCGATAACAGTGACAGCGTATTAACAGCTGTTAATATCGATATACACATAAGCATTGTAGCTTTTAACAGTAACAGACGATCACGGGATGAATTTTCAATCCCAATCCCATATCTAGTACACAGAAATGAACAATTACAGTCCTGCAAGCAGTAACAGTACCGATAACAGTGACAGCGTATTAACAGCTGTTAATATCGATATTCATATAAGCAGTGTAGCTTTTAACAGTAACAGACCATGTTAAGATCACTGAATAACAGCTGAACTGTTGCGCAGGCTTACAGAAATGTAAAAAGCCTAATTACAGACACTGTGACTGCAAAATAACGAAACCGCTCATCTCTGATAATATATATATATATATTGGAATTACGTCATTTCATATTATCTCTGCAATATTAATGTAGAATTATTATATACAAATAAGTAATGCGGTTAAATCTGTTTACTGGCTACTAGCTGTAGTATATATAAAGTGAATGACCTCATTTCTAAAAATACCTGCTCGTTTTTACTACAACATGTTCCTTTCTTAGGTCCTTAGTCATGCTTGGCAATCCATTCATAAAAGGTACTTTATTGACTCATCAAGTTAAGACTATGGGCTACCTTTGACCTTCAACTACCAACTCCAAAAGTTGCTAGGCAAAGAAATAGAATTCCCTATTCAGGATTGACTCATCGCCTCTTTTCCAGCCGATATCAATTGAAGCCATCTTTATGATGACACATTAAGCAGTTGCCATTTCTATAATTGAAGATTGCGTGACACCTCAATACACAAAATGTTGTGGGAGCTCTCATATATATATTATTATCGATTGACTGCGAATAGTAGTAGAAGTGTACTGTTCGCCATTGTCCATGATCTATAACCCATAAAACTTGGCGTTAGTTCAATGTACTCATTTCACCATTAAAAAAAATAAAATGCTAATCACAGCGCCACGCTTAATCAAGAATGAATACTATTATTATTATTATCGCTTGGCAATTGTCAAAAGTCCTTGAATAATTTATGATTTTTTGTTGTTTTGAAATTCAGAAAAACCAGTTACCCACACTTTCAGCCAGAAACATTTGCTCAAGGTAAGCGAATCTGGGCGAATGGTTTTTGCCGTAAAGAACTTGGCTTAAGTTTGATTTGTGTTTCAAATGTTTGTGACTCCCAAGTAAGTGATTTTTATGTTGCCGCCGCGCTGATTGTTTTTAATACCCTAGCTGAAGGTATTATAGCTCTGTTATGAAAGAGACGTAAAGCTGACGAGTCTATAAAGTATATAGATTTCTTGATATTGAAACTCAGTTCATAGAGACTATACCAACTAGTCTCTCTGTTTTTCTATCTAGATGAAACTTGGAACATATGTTTTTCTTTTAAGAACAGGCCGGATTGAATCCCTATAGCATATATAATATCTGTCTGCCTTAGAAACGATCAGTCGAAAATTCAGTTTGTGTATAAACAATCTTTACCAAATTCATTAATTCTGAGTTTAAATGTGTTTTTTATATGTTGATCACAATTTGATTACAATGGGAAAACTATCTTACACACGTCAAGGAAGCAATCGGTCAAGAACTCAGTTTTGTATTATGAACAATTTTTTTCGTTTTCCAGAAATCTGAACTATGCTATACAATTCTATAGCATATTCTATACAAATTAATGAAAAGGAGGAAAATTTATATATATTTTATTTTTATAGCATTATTATAATGAACAAACGCCGTACCCCTCTATCGGGCACCGCCTATGACATGCCCATGTTAAAGTAGCCGCATTGCTGGTGGCTTGCCTGGTGACCGGTGGTATACACTGAGGACCGGTCCCGTGGGTGCTCCCCACGTAGCCGCTGCCCCGAACCACTGGGTACAAACTCATTTTTTAAAAACTCTCCCAGGGTATTTAAGCTTCGGCAACCAAAAGTGACTGTTCTTTCTAGTTTTTTTGTTCTACTTTAAGTGTTTAAAATGAACTGTAAGTATTTTTTATGTTACCGGCTCTTTGATAGTTTTTTATGTAATGCAATACAATTGCTGAGTCGTTTATTTTGTTTCTAGTTTTCGACGGTGTTACATAATTAAAGCGATCGAAACAATGCAATAATATGCAGTTTAGTTTGGTCACTCAACAATAAAGGAAACGTACATAGACAAACGTACTTATTATTTACTTATTCGCAGCTGCTCCACTGACATGTTAAACCATTTGAAAATAATTGCCAGACCGTTGCAGAGGGGCGTGGAACAGCCTGGGAGCTGGGGAGGGGGCAACGTACCATTCAATCATTTTAATGAGCCAAACAAATTATGCGACTTGTTGGGGGTTTTTTTTTTGTTTATTTAATGCATGTTGCGCCAACATCTGATGGGGCGACTCTATTATCTTATTTATCTAACCAAATTTGCTGTGAATTTAATGCGAAAGCTAACAATTTAATTGCGAATTTGACATTGCGTTTTAAATGGGGGCTCTTTTATTTTACAACTCTGCCAAAATGCCAAAATGTAGGAAGTTTATTTTCCTATTGACCTCAATACCCCTGCACACAAGGTCGCAACCAAATGAACTAACCTGGGGTTAGTCCATTGTTAAGCCCGCATCTCAAATCGCATGATGTGTTTTTAATTGATGTCGCTTTGATTGATTATAATTAATTATTAATTATATATTATCACCGAAATAACAATCAAAAATAATATATTAATCGAGGAAAATATATTTAAATATACAAAACAATTATCATTAATGTAGAAATAAGCTAGATTGTAAGATTGTGCAGCCCTGGTTCGATTACTATAAGCATTGTAATCGATAATAAAGTTGATCGCCAGTGTTGAGTAAGATGTGCAGAACGCAATTTAAATGTAAAGCGAACTGACAATTTGTTTAAATATTATAAATGAACTTAAATAAACTATAATTGGAACAACATCTTCCCCTCCCACATATGTATATCTCAGCCTACATAAATGTGTTTTAAAACTGATTTAAAACTCTCTAAAGTTAAAGCTAAAGTTCTCTTCAGAGCTCGCAGAAAAGTGTCAACACTTTGAGACTGTCAGAAAAAAATCTGTCTCATTCGGACATCATGAAAATTTGAGGGAGAGAAAACACACTTCTCTTCCTATTCCAATCAAATCATTCGAAATATAACTTCAATTAATCCAAACGTAGCTTAAATTTTAGCTTTGGAATGTTTTCACTGTGATTCTATTCAAAACAGAAAAATCCGTTTCCATTACATTTAAAAACCAACAAATTAAAATCGATAAATTTTCGATTAAAAGGTAATTTGTAATGAAAACGGGCCGGAGTATCGAACTTTCTTACACTGGCCTACATACAACATTTCAGTAATGTTTTCTACATTTTATAAGATTATAAGTTATGGTATAGTTATAAGAGTTATAAACAGTTCACCATTTCAATTAGCTTTAACCAAATTAAACCTTTTCCCAACTATCCAGTTTTGTGACACTCTAATTTAATCTGAAATATCTACGCTTGTTTTTTACAGTGCATCTGGAACAAGTGCAGTTGCGATTGACAACAAAATCGAACAGGCAATGGTGAGTACAAATTTGTCATCATGCTGCTATAAATAAAGCGAAAATCCTTGATATTTTAAAATACATATGCCCATTACTTTTATAAGAATATGTCCGATAAGCACAAAAAATAATCTTTATAATGTGTAAAGTTGTTATTTTGAAAACAATATGAAAATTTCTTATCAAACTCAAAGCGGCGGCGAACTTTTGGCCGTGAAAAATGAAATGAAATGAAATCATATTGTTGAGCCTACGAATCAAAGATTAAACACAACTCAATTTGTATGGTTGGTTCTATCCGAAATCTTCCGCTTGCTGCTTGTACAGAAATAGCTGGGCACTTCAAGACCATCTTTGAAAATACCCAACACTTGAGCTTGGCCAAAGACCCGAGACCCGAGACCCGTCGAAGTCTCTCAAGTGGCCTCCCTTCAAATTCGCATCGTCCTTAAGAGCTGAACGAGTGCAAATTTAGTTCAATTGAATTGAGACGCATACATATCAATGTATCAAGTACGCAGCTATTTTTAGACTCAATTAAAACTGAAAGATGACAATTGATTTTTTCATCTTGTTCCATCTCTTTTACTTGCTGGTCTCGTCTTTTATTTACTTATGTGTTTATAATTTTCAAAGTGCGTTGAGTTCCCCAACGGCCACATCAACAATTGTTGCCTCAATTGAACTGCGCGACAGCTCGTGGGCGGCTTTTGATTGAGCTCAGCTCCCCAGCTTTGCACCCACTGAGATCTATATATATATATAGACGAGTATATATAGATACAGCCTTGATTGTTGTTGCTATTCTTGTATTGACAGTATATGGCCACTTTTAGATTGAAATGCAAGCGGGGAAACCTTGACAACAAACATATGAGCCACTTATAGAAAGCCTTGTGTACCGTTGAGAATCCCAATCTATTTGCAGTAATCTAAAAGTTTATAAAATTAGAGTTCATTGTTTTTCATGATAGGGAATTCCATTCAATTTGTTGAGATTGTCACTCAGCGTACCATAAATCATAAATAGACATTACTATTGTGGCAGTGGTAACGTTAAAAGTTCGATTTGTGAACCGGTTCACTTCAACACTTAAAATTCAATGTACTTTAAGTAAAAGTACAGCCGCTTAGCGTTGATAATCATAAGAAATAGCTTCTAAATGTTAATGTGACGTTAACAGTGCGGAATTAACATTGCGAGAATAACAGTATTGACGTTAACAGTGTGACGTTAAAGTATGTTAGCTTTTTCGATTGTATGTCAATTTGCCCTTTTTGAGTCATAATGTGATGTTAACAGTGTGAAGTTAATATTGTGACGTTAACAGTGTGACGTTAACAGTGTGTTATTAAAGTAGATCAGCATTGAAATGTTAACATTGTAACGTTAACAGTGTGAAGTTAACATTGTGACGTTAACAATGTGACATTAAAGTAGGTCAGCTTTTAAATGTTAATGTGATATTAACAGTGTGTCGTTGTTAACATTGAAATATTAACATTGCGACAATAACAGTATTGACGTTAACAGTGTGACGTTAAAGTCTGTTAGCTTTTCCGATTGTATGTTAATGTTAAGAACTTGCTTTTGAGACATAATGTGACGTTAACAGTGGGAAGATAGCATTGTGAGGTTAACAGTGTGACGTTAACAGTGTGTTATTAAAGTAGGTCAGATCTCAAATGTTAATGGCTATTAACAGTGTGACGTTTG